>LOJH01047473.1:0-13205 GCA_001685095.1 Ellobius talpinus
TTGCTGGGTCTTGAGGAAGGTTGTTTCCTAATTTTCTGAGAAATCGTCACACTGGCATCCAAAGGGGCTGTACTAGCTTGCATTCCCACCGGCAATGCAGAAGTGTTCCCTTTATCTCAATTTTATTTCAAATTTTTCTTTAAAAGTCAGAAATATAGCTCAGCAATAAAGCACTTGTCTAATATGTACAAGACCCAAGTTTCAGTCCACACTACTGCAAAGTCAAGAGTAGGAAGTCTAGGAACAGTCCTAGGAATACCTGTGAAAATTTGCCTTGTTTTGATATATTTCTTGCATTTTGTTTTATTTTTCACATGTTAAATTTTATTGTGTGTATGTGTTTGTGCTCATGTACCACAACATACAGTTGGGGTCAGAGGACAACTTTCAGGAGTCAGTCTATTCTACCATGTGGGTTCCAGTGATCAAACTCAGGTAATCAGGCTTGCTTGATGACTTTGTCCATGAAGCAATCTTTCCAGCCCAACAGGAATGGTGTATCCCTTTGTTGTTCTGAAACAGGATCCAGTGTAGTAGTGCAGGAGGGCCTCAAGCTGAGGTTGAGAATGAGCTGAAAATTCTGAACCTCCAGCTTCTACTTCAGGAGTGGCTAGGATGACATTACAGGCCTGTGTAAGTCCACTGCATTTTAGGCAGTGCTGAGAACCAAACCCACAATGTCTGATATACTAGGCCAACACTCTACCCTGACCTATATCCACAGCACTTACGTTGTCTAAGTCTGCAGGGGCAAAGTTTGGGGTTTTGTTTTGTTTTGTTTTGTTTTTGTTTGAGAGGGTGTCGGGAAGGGGTGGTATTGAACTGCTCTGTAGCTAAGAATGACCTTATACTTGGGTCCTCTCTGTCTTAACTGCAAGTGATGAGATTATAGGTGTATGCAACCCTGTCTAGTTTTATGTGGTACTAGGAATCAAATCCAGGGCTTTGTGCATACTGAGGAAATGCTCTGCTGGTACTGCAGTGCTAGCCCTGTATTGTTGCTGCTGTTTGTGTGTAGTAACAGTTAAGCTCAAGAAAAAATGGAAAATATGTGAATGTCTAATAATAGGATTAAAAGTATAGTATATAAAATTATAGTAGCCTGTGACACAAAAATTGATGGCTGAAGACAATACAGTATATAAAGTTGAATGTTCTTAAGTGAAAAGGCAATATTGAGATAATAGGACAGTTGTGTATAGTGGAGAAAAATTCATCAAAAGGAGCTAAATAAAATGGGGCTTTTGTATGCTAAATAATTACTGTTACTGTTGTGGAAAACCATATGGAAATGCCTTAAATAATTAAAAGTAAAACCACAGCATGCTTTGGAAATCCTGCTAGTGGGATGTACACCCAGAGGGAGTGAAGTCAGTGTGCAGGAGACATCTGCACCAACATGTTCCTTACAGCAGCAGTCACAGAAGCCAAGAGATAGAAACAACCTAAATATCCACTGGCGCATGAACGAACAAAGAACTATCAAACACAGTAGAGTACTCTTTAGCCATACAAATAAGAAAGTGAATCATTTGCAGCTGTATGGAGGAACCTGAGGGGGTCGTATTAAGTGAAATAAGCCAGGCACAGACAGACAAGCTACTACCTCATCTCACTCGTACATAGGCTCTAAAAAAGGCAATCTCATAAAATTGAAGATGGTCGTTACCACGAACTATTGAAGTTGGAAGTAGTGTGGAATGATGTCCTGGCTTTGACATGCCCTTTCAACTAGTGATGGGAATAAATAAAATTGAAGAGATGTGACATCTAATTGTGGGGTGGGTGATCCTATGTCTCATGCATGCTAGAACTCCATTCCCAGCTTATGCTTGTGATGTACTTTTTCAAGGGTACACGACTTATTCTCACTACAAAACTGGTGACTGCATGCGATAATGCATGTGCTAATTAAAATGGTAGATATAATTATATGTTGCTGTATTTTATAATGCTAAAAAATACCTATTTCTGATTTTTAAGAATTTTATTTTTAACTGAAAAATAAAACCAGGGAAATTGTGTATATTATCAGGATAAAGTGCAGTGTTTTGATATTTATAAGCCTTGTTCAGTGTTTTATTCATGTTAAATAAGCCTTGTTTTCTTAATTTCTGTTGTTTTTGTTTTATTTTGGTTTTGGTAGTACTGAAGGTCAAATCCAAGGATCCTGTGCATGGTAGGCAGGCAGTTTACAAATGAGCCGCAATCCCAGCTCAGCGTTAAACACCTATCTCTTGGACATTTATAATATCCTCATGTAGCTTTTTTAAATGTACAATACACCATTATTGAATCATTAGCACATCAGGACTTCTTAACTCCTAACTGCACTAAATGCCTATTGGTAGGCTTCTTCCCTTCCCCTCCTCCACAGGCCTCAGCCTCTGGTAACCACTGTTACTACAACTTTTATAAAGTTCTTTCAGATATGAAGGAGTAGTCTTTGTGTCCTTTATTTCTAAGGTTCTATCTGTGTTGTCACAAATGACATTTCATTTCTTTTGATGACTAAATATAACGTGCTATGTATAGTGCCATACTTTCCCCACATTTCATGGGTGACACTCGGCTTGGTTCTGTTTCTTGGCTGTTCTGAGTAGTGCTGCAGTGAACACGGCAGTGACGTATCTGTTTCTTTCCTTTGGATGAGTACCTGATAGTGGGATTGGTGGATTGTGTTCTTTCTTAAGTTTTTGAGTGATCTCCACACTGATTGGTTTTCATGATGACTGTACCCACTGTTCCCGTTTGCCCGCACTGTCTTCAGCATTCGTTATCTTTCCTCTTTGTGGACAGCCATTCTTAATATAATGAAATTATGTATCATTGCATTTTTTGTTTGATGTCATCCCATTTGCCTTCCTTTGATGCCTCAACTTTTAGAGTCTTGTTTTCAAAAAAATCCTTATCCAATTTTAATTTTTTTAATTGAAAAGCTGTATTTAGAAAACATGTCTACAAGTAGCTGGAATCTTGAAGTGGGCACATTTCTGTGTGACTGCATTACTCTAGATTCCTGCATTTTCTCATATTGAAACACTCCGGGGGAGATTAGTCAGCTATAGACACAAGAAATTCTGGATAGTGACACTGTTATCCTTAGAGAATGTAATACTGATAATATTTTGGGGGGAATATCAATTGATTGGTACATCAACATAAATAGAATTTTTAAGGTTTGATCATATAAAAGTTTTGGTTTGCACATAAAATGCATTGAACCTTAAAATAGTTCAAATGGAGAAACAACCAAGCCTGTCCATGGCCATGGCCATATCACTTTCATACATTTCAGCAGAGTAAGTCACCAGAAAGACTACTAGCTAAAAGTTGAGAAAATGCAGCTAGAATGATTAAGGAGCTGAGTGGAATTGATTTCTAAGGAAAGATTAAAAGAACCATGTATGTATAACTTGGCTAAGTGACAACCAGAGCTGGAGGCAAAGAAAACTGTCTATAAATATTTGAAGAGTATAAACCAGGCATGCAAAGCCCAATCTAGTGTGAATTCCGAGTAGAAGCTTTCTACACTGAGCACTGGCCAGTCTGCCTCTTGGCTGCTGCTATGGAGAGAAGAGAGGTAGCCCTACACCCTTTTGCTCTTCTGGACAATCATTTATTTAGCAAACACACTGCTGAACTAAGGGCAAGACACACGTCAAGCTTGATGGGCCCTGCCTGGTCTCAAGGAAGTTGCATTTTTGTTTTCCATATGTCCAGTCATTAAGAATGCTTAAAACACTGTATAGACGTCATTCTTTTAATGACCTTGTTTCATAGTGAAAGAAATGGAGAGACCAATGTTAAAGAGTAATACATGTAGATTTCCGGAGATTGGCTTTGTCACCTATTCCTTCAGAACCTGATAATGGAAATGGGTCAGGATTTCCTTTTTCAAGGCGTCCTCACACACAGTTTGTCCTTGTCTGTTGTAAACAACAGAAGAGCATATGAGTCTGAATATAGTGCAGGCTGTCCCAAAACACTTTCGTACTTGGCTGGTGTTTGGATAAGTAATATTCATATTGATGCCAGAAGGACTCTGCCTTGCACAGTTGTTTGTTTTGTTTCTTGAGACAGGGTTTCTCTGTGTAACAGCCTTGGCTCTCCTGGAACTCCTCTGTAGACCAGGCTGGCCTCAAATTCACAGAGATCTCCTGAGTGCTAGGATTAAAGTTGTGCATCACCACGCCCAGCTTGCAATGCACACTTTTGAAGGCAGATTTACTTTTACTTACTATTGCTTAATGTAAACTGTGACGATAAAAATTTACATAAACATTTATAATTTGAATAAGAGAGTTTCACTTTTTCCAAGTTAGATTTCTTTTAACTATCTGTCCCATAGCAGTAGAAATTATGAATTTATATTTTTCAGTTCAAAGTTTAGGGGAAAAATGTAATTTATATTCTAGTGCTTTTTCATACCTTTAATGAAACAGAAGGAGGCTATAATAGACATGTACCTGGTACATAGTAGGTACTCAATATAAGTCAGTTGTATCTGAGTTACAGGTTAAATTTAAAACTAATAACTATCTGTATGGAACTTTATGCTGCTTGAAAAAATACCTCTTCCCTACTTAGCAGTGATTTTGTAAAATAGTGAGCATGTAAGTATCAAGCAGTGATTTGTGGTGTAACTAGGGTTTCTTTGCCTTGTTAAGGACCAGAGTTGTTCTTTCCATTGTAAGCTGAAATTCTTCAGAGTACTGACTTTATCTTTTTCATAACGTTTTGGCACCAAGCTCACTGTAGTTACTTAACTGGGTGCTTGTTCAATCACAAACAACTATGCAGCAAGCAGGATCCATTATTGTGGCTTCTGGAATTAGCCCTGCCTGCCAGGGTCTCCCTGGAAATATCTTTTATCGTTGCTTCTACAACTGATGGCTACACACAGCCATTCTTGTGCTGGATTAGTCAGCGCCTGCTCCCTTTTCACACTGTTACTGCTTCTGTTTTTGTTGATGTTGTTGAACGTGGTTTTGATTATCTGAGGCCTTGTCTCACAATCTAGATTGAAGGTGTCATTGCTGTCAAAAATTTCTTATGTATAGATTGATAGTTTTCTCTTTGTGTTCACTGCCATGGAAACAAGGAAAAAATAGTACTATACTCAAGAGTAGCACAGATCATGTGTTAAATGAAAGAAACAAAAATAATGAGGATGAGAACCATTCTCAAAAAATAATAATGGTAAATTTTATAGCACTGATTCAGGGAGATAAGAATCAAGTAGGAAAAAACTGCCTAACCAAACTGCTTGCAGAAAAACTGGACGTGATTCCTGGCTTGAAATACAAAACATTCTAATTGAATCCTACAAAATAAATTGAATATTTTTATATAAGCCATGCACACTGGAGCAGTTAGAAAGGGAAATTGGGTGTCACATTAATTGGTATTTACTTTGAAATGCATTTTGGGTTATATTCAATAATTTGCACTTTGTATGAATTTAATTAGATGCTATGTGCCCCAGGTTGTATTTCAGATGAAAATAGGGGAGTTTTTGGCAATAAGCAGTTGTTCTATGTTATCAAACTGTTTTAAATAAACTAGACAAAATGCTCACTTCTATGAAGGACAGAATTGGAACCATTTCATCATTATGATGATAATGTTTCAATGTGGAAACGATGTTAGTTATGTGCTATTTAAGTCCTCAGAAATTAGCAGAGGAGTACAGGAAGTCCCCTTGCAAGTAAATGCACATGTAAAAAGAAATGGGTGGCCAGCCTCTGTGCTTGCATGCTACCCCTTCAGGGAACCACTCCACAGCTCCCTGGGTTGTCTTACAATTAACTTGTTGATTTAATAAGCTAAAGGAAAGAGAGAACTTCCAACAAGCTGTTCAGTGTAAAATATTTGAATAAACAAAAACTTTCTTCTTGTTTAAATAGTAAATAAGCTTGACAAACACTGAATGGGGAAGTGTAGAAAAAACTTAAAAGTAAGCTGTTTGTTTTGTGAAGAACCAAATAGTAGTTGCAAATGTTTTTGCCACTAATAAACTTGGGATTGTTCAGTGTTAACAGTCATATCAAGTCATATGTGCAGAAATTCTGACCCTGAACACTCAGAAGTATTTAGGTAGGATTTGGGTTTGCAGTATAATTCCTCGGGTATTTTAAATTGTAAAAACCAATATTTTTAAAAAATGGTATTTATGGATGTTAAGACAGTTCTGTCTTTAGAAGTGAGGGTGACACCATGTGTGTTTTCATGATTTGTAACAGTAATTGGCACTTGAAGATACTGCTGACCTAAAGTTGAGGAATTTTATGTAACAAGTTAACTACTTGTGTAACACGGAAAGAATGTTCTACCAATAGCAGCTAGAGGTCGATTTTAGATACACAGAAAGGAACTTCCCTTTGTATTACATTGTATCTGTGTGCTTCTGAAACCTCAAAGCCCACCCTGGTGGTCAACTTCCTTTAGTAGGCCACACCTACCTCAACAAGGTCACATCTCCGAATGTGACCTTGCTTGTGGAATGGTGGCGTGCTTGTGGAAGTCAGAGGACTCTTGGAAAAGGCAATTTTCTTCCTCTGCCTTGTGTGCTTCAAGAGACTGAAGGCTATAGAGTTTGGTGGCGGGTTCTTTTTTCTGCTTAGCCTTCTGCCTGCCCCTTCTTTATTAAAAATAGCAAACATTTATTTACAGATTTATATTTTGCAAACTACTAATCATGAAGGTGCCACCCAATTTCTTTACACTTTTCTAATTAATGTAATGTGCCTGACTTATATAAAAATAGTCACTTTGAATATGCTTTATATTTAATTCAGACTCACATTCATTAAGCTGTTTTCATGTACCTTATCCTATTTAACCTCTCAGCAGTCTGCATTAAGTATCCATCATCCCATTGTTAATAGGCTCAGAGATTCACTGACTTGCCCAAGGTAACCGTCAGAACTCATGTGTGTACTCACTCCCGCCAGATCATTCCTCAGCCCTCACCTTCCCAATCCAGGAAGAAATAAAACTTTTTCTTCTTTTTTTTATTTGAACTGTTTGGACCAAATGATTGATTCTTGGCTTGAGAACAGTGAGGGGAAAACAAGAGATTACTTTCTAGTAATTTATGAAGTAAACAGATTCACGTCTTTGGTTTTTCCTGGGTAGACAAATATGACAATTAGTCCAGTGAAGGTCAGATGAAATTTTAGATGGTGTTCTATGGCTAATAACTGGACAAAGTGGTTTTTCTTTTCATGGATTAAGGAACAGAAAAGTAGGCTTCTCAGAAAGACTTAGCAGGTGAGAGGCTTGATGAGGAACAGCTAATGTTCTCATAGGTGAAGAACACATCACCATTTCACCTGTGCCCATGACTTGGCAGAGACTGCTTGGAAAGTAGACGTGGGAGAAGGGTGGGAGAGTGGGCAGTGGGGGTAAAAAGCAGCTGGAAATACTTAGAATCCATAATGAGATAATTAAGACTAATTAGCCGGCCCTGTAGGCAGAAAGCAGCCCATTAAGTCCAGATCCAGTTTTAATAATGTACCTGGCTTTGAGGGTAGAGTCCAGAGCTCCCTGGGGAATAGAATGCTCGGGGTGAAACTTGTAGGTTAGGTCTCTTACAAAAGGAACAGGAACTCTGCACTGGATAATGTATTTTTCTTCTAGAAACTAATCTGAGTATTGTGGTTTTCTAGAACTTCAGAGAGCCTCAGTTTTCTCATCTATTAAATGGAGATACTTAGAGGATTGCCATGCAAACTGAATGCCTACTTAGTAACTATTAACTAAGAAAGAAACACTTACTGAAAGTCATAAGCAAACCACTACGGACCTCAAAGTGAGGCAGTTTCACTACTCTTCCTGCATCTGCTTTCCTCACTGATGACACTTCCTTGGGATTCTAAAATACCCTGCCCTGCCTGAAGTCACAGTCATCTCAAAAGTGACCAGAGCTCCTAATCAGCTTACAAGGAAACTGGACTGGAGCCAGATTCCATCTTTTTGAAGGACTAGCCAAGAACATTCCTTGAGCCCTCTGCTAAACAAAACTTGAGAACTGTCATCTTACAGCATTGGACTTAGCAGGACCCATGGAGGTAGATGTACTGAGACCACGGATTCTGCTGGGATCACCCACAGCTACTTGCCTTTAGTGGACTATTTTCTGTACTCACTCTTGTCTTATTCTTTTCTTAATTTACCTTAGTTTGGACTACCTTAACAGGCAAGTCTTTATGTACTGTGTTAAATTCTTATTACTTATATAACAAATTGCCACAACTTAATAATTTAAACAGTATAAAGATTATTTCATAGTTCTAGATGGCAGATGTCCAAAGTGGGTCTCAATGAGTTGAACTACGGTATTGGCAGTGCTGTGGTCTAGATAGTCTATCCTCCTGCTTCACAGCTTCTAGAGGTCCTTCCCCCCTCCAGCCCCCACTCCCGAGAACATTTGGCCTGGGCTCATGGTGTTGTCCTTATGAGTCTCTCCCACTTTTAAGGACTCTTAGGACCAATTGTACTCATTTGAATAGTGCAAAATAATTTTTTTCTTCACTTTTTTTTGACAGGGTCTTTTAGGTTGCTCAAGCTGGACTAGAACTCATGGTAATCCTCCTGTCTCAGTCTCCTAAGAACTGCGGTTGAAAGTGTCTATCACCGTGCCTGGCAGATTTTCTATTTTAAAGACAGTTGATCAGTGGCTTTAATTTGTCTTTATTAAATAACTCAAAATATTCAGCTGTTCCCATGTTAGAATTTTATCCATCATGCTGACATCACAAATGCCAAGGCATTCCACAGTGTTTATCGTGCAGCATATACTTAGCCGCTGTTGGCTACCATCATTTATAATTACTGTAATTACTCGTTACTTGTCTCTCCTTGCCCACTTTACCAAGTCCCCAGTGATCCAGCCACTGTCTGCATTCATATTTGAGGAACTCAAAAGATTGACGGTGTGTCTATATATTTCAAGGCAAGAAGGATAGACTCAGATTTTCCGTCATGGCAGTGGTTTTCTTTTCTTTTTAGGCTGTAGTGCCATAAAATTGGCTTTTTTTAAATGTACAATCCAAGGGTATTCATCATATTTAGAGTATTTACAAGGTTGTATAACTGCCACCATTATGTAATTCCAAAGCATTCTCATCCCCAACCTACCCCTTCTACTGACAGCCACTTGTTTTCTATTTGTCCTACAGTGAACATTGAATACAAATGGAATTATAGCCTCTGTGTCTGTCTTTAACTTAGTATAATAATTTTCAGGCTTATCCATGTTTTAGCATATATTGATACTTTTCCCCTTTTGATGGCTGAATATTTCTATATATGTACACACATACATATAACTCATTTACTCTTCGACTTAAATAAGCAGTTGCAATTTGAAATGTTCCTACCTTTTGTCTATTATGAAAGAGTGCTGCTATAAAAATTTAGGTAGACTGTGGTTTTGTTTAATTGAGACAGGGTCTCCTCTGTGACCCAGATCTCCCTGGACATGGAGGTCCTCCTGCCTCTGCCTATGGAGTGCTTTGTTTACAAGTGCACACAGTGCCGTCGGCTTACAAGTTGTGGTGGGTAACAATGCCTCCAGCTGCTTGGGGTCCAATGGCAATTCTGCAGCTCAGAAATAACTGCCAAGCCCTTGCACAGTGCCTGTCTCACAATACTGTACTGAAACCCGTGGGATTTAGTTCTTACCTCTCAGAGCAACAATCAACTATTTTAAACTCACCACCCCTCAAATTTGTTTTAGTGTGAGGTTGATTGCTTTGGGGGAGGTTTTGTTGGTTTAGTTTGGGATTTTTGAGGCAAGGTCTCTTGGAACCCAGTCTAGCCACAAACTCACTATGTAGCTGAGAGTATCTTAAAACTCATGATCTTCTTCTTAACATCTCACAAGTGTCCAAGGTTTGAAACTGTGCACAACAATAAATTAAATGCACTAAAAATCAAGTATTTGGCTGCCAACATATTAAGAAAGACCCTATTCTAAATGTGTTTTCTCTAAAACATAAAAATAATATGGAACATATCATTGAAACATATAAAAATAATTTCTCTTTTCAACCATACCCAGGAAGGCGACTTGTTTGGTGATGTCCTAAAAGCCAAAAAAAATTTATCTTTCATTTTTATGGGTGATGAAGAACTTAAAATGTGTATTAATATAATAACTTACCTTTCCTATTTGGAGATAGTTTGTTAATGAGCATTTTACCTATAAATCATATTAGTTTTGTGACCTCTGACTTACTAGAAAAAATTATTATTTTTTTAATAATAATAAAAATAATAATAATAAAAAATAATTATTATTATTCATAAGGTCCTGACATGTACATTTTACATAGTAAATATATGACTACGTCCTTGAATTTAAAACTACCAGACAGCTCATATTTCTTCTTTTGCATCAAAACCAATAAATGGTACCTCTGTAGACAATACAGAGAGGGGGAAATCCTTAATGGATGCTGATGCAAGTAACCAGTTTTCCAACTAAGGCAGTAAAACATAACCATGCAGTCACACAGGAAGAGCACAAAGCGCAATGGAGACCCTACTGATGGCCTCTCTCAGCATTGGCCTAGGGATTCTACTTTCCTCACCAGCACCAAGATGTTTTTTTACTCTCTCCTGATTTTTCAACTCCAAATTCAAGATTCTGTGTCACTGACTTCACTCCATCCTTTTGATGCCTTCCACTCCATCAGAGATAATTGGGGGAGTTCATATTAAGATCTGAACTTAAAAGCAAAACAGTGATGATCAGGACCTCGTATCATCACCGGCATTTATCAGCCAGAAAATATTTGGGGCAAGCTATATAGTTCTTTTGGGCATCTCTGTTCCCATGAAAAAACTGAGATTGTATGATTTCATGGGATTGTGAGTTCCAACCGTTTGTTGAATATAGTAAGAGCATGTCCTTTGAATAAACTCAGTACTGAATTCATCCAGACCCTATTCTAAATACTGGAGAGACAGCTGTCATCAAAGCAGATCACGTTCCTCCCCAGAAAGGTTATGTTCTCATAAAGGAGACAAATGATAGCATGTATAAAAGGCCCCAGCCAGTCATAGTAACTCCAGTAAGAACAGGAAAGCAGGTTGCAGGATGACGGTGGAGGGAGTCGGTCACTTGAGACACAGTGGGCAGAAAGGCCTGTGAAGATGTTACATATAGTCGCACTGCTGCTCACATTCCAACTGTATTTTTTTTCACATTATGAAATCTTTGGGGTTTTGTTTGTTTGTTGTTTATTAAGACAGGGTTTCTGTGTGTAGCCCTGGCTGTCCTGGAATTCTCTCTGTAGATAAGGTTGCCATCAAATTCAGATTCACCTGCTTCTGCCTCCCAAGTGCTGGGATTAAAGGCAGTTGGCCACTGTCACCCAACTGAAATCTTTGTTTTTTAAAATTTTTATTAAAATTTAATTAAAATATAACTGTATCCCTTCCCATTTTCCTTTCCTTTCTCTTCAGCCCCTTTCATGTCTCCTTTCTCAAACCCTCCTGTATCACTTCCTACTCCCTCTCAAACTGATGGCCTCTTTTTCTTTGACTGCTACTGTTAGACACATAAGTATATATACACACAGCCTGCTGAGCCCATTTGGTATGGCATATGTGGATATGAGTAAATGATCTTAGGGCTGACCACTGGAGGTCTCATCCCTATACAAACTAATTCTCCCTTTCTCAGGAGTTATTAGTTTTGCCTACTAGGGACGGGACCTAGTCAAATTGAGCCCTTCCCCATGATCATGCCTATTAATATTGTCATTACTCAGGTCTTGTTTCGGCAGCCATATTATTGATGTGTCATGGGTGTACCTTCCCTGTTACTGCTGAGATTCAATCTCCCTGGTCCTCTGGCTCTTACAACTCTATGCCCCTTCTTCCTCCATGTTTCCTGAGTCTTCTGTTCAGGAGTTGTGTTATAGATATTTAACCGAGCTCCCATGCTCTGTTATCTCTGCATTATGCTCAGTTGTGATTTTCTGTAATGGTCTCCATTTACTGTAAAGAGGAGCTTCTTTGAACGGAGAAAGCTACACTCATCTGTGAGTACAAGGGTAAGCTTTGAAATGCAAATAGGAATTTTGCTGGTCTGGTGCAGTAGAATAGCAGGTTCTCTTCTAAGATCTGTGACCTCAGGTTTCTAAGACAAGGAGTGCTTTCCTGCCTATTGAGTGGGCCTCAAAAATTTTAATTCGTGAAGTAGATGAAATCTGGAAGACTTTTATCTGCAGCTCAGAATATAAAGTTGGAATGCAGAAGCTCTGAATTTATGTTTGTTGTGAATAAACATCCCTTTGCGTTGGAAAAGTCTAAGCTTTCTTGCAGAAGCTTCATTCCCAAAGGAAGGGTATTTATTGGGAAGGCAGTCATGTGGTCGCACTTTTATTTAATTATCATAATCACCTCTCTATGTCCATGTTGAACTCAAGACAACAAAAATGCTAATGGATGTCATTTATGAAGTGCCAGCAAGGGGAGGTACAGATGCTTTGTCATTTAATCCTCACAGCTAACTTTATGAAGTAAATATTGTGTCTCTTAATTACAAATGAGGACACTAAGGCTTAGATGCCAGACAGCTAACAGTGGCAGAGCCAGGACTGAAGCTTAGTTTCAGAGCATCCACTAAAGACCGGAAAGCCAGTCCCCTTCTGCCTGCAAGGATAATTATCACTGTTTTATTAATAATCACTTTTAGAAAACACTTTATCATAGAGGAAAATTGTTTTTAAATTCAAGGTTCATGTATACTATGTACCTAGGATCTGATAATGTTCACTTCTACTATTTGCTAGATTGGGGTTTTATTTTTTCCTAGAGTCTTTTTTGTGTTTGTTTTATGGTGGTAATGTTTGAACCCATGTCTTTCATATAGGCTGGGCAATGTTGCTACTCTACCACTGAGCTACCTGCCAGGCCTTTTTTTTTTTTTTGATAATGTCAAAAAAATTTTTTCGGTTTTTTAACGCAGGCTGGACAGTGTTTATTTCACCTTACAATATCTTGATCACCGCCCATCACTGAGGGAAGTCAAGGCAGGAGTAGAGTCAGGAAACAGAACAAAGACCATGAGGAGCACTGGTTACAGGCTAGTTCCACATGGCTTGGTTAAACTGCCTTTTTTCTTTTTTTTTCATTTTCTTTATTATTATTAAAAAATTCCACCTCCTCCCTTCCTCCCATTTCCT
>LOJH01047474.1:0-13205 GCA_001685095.1 Ellobius talpinus
TCCTCCTCCTCCTTCTCTCCTCACTTCTTTCTCTTATACACATACATCAGTGTAAAAATTTTTTTTAAAACAACTTATCTCCTAAATTCATAGATTACATGAGGTTCACTGTTAGTGTAATACAGTCTGTGGTTTGGACAAATATGTGACATATGCCTATCATAATAGAATCCAGCAAAGTACTTTCACTGTCCAAAAGCCCTCTGACCTCTGCCTATTTATCCCTCCCTCCATGCCATGTGTAACAACCACTCATCATTCCACTGTTTCTACAGTGTGGGTGCTAACAACTCTAAGTTCATCTGTCATAAACATGCACACTCTAGTGGAAGGTATTAAGTGTGGAGCTAGGTATATACAGGGACAAGGAGTCTAGGCACCTCTGTATGCTCTCCTCAGTTTTACTGGGAAATGAAAACTGCCCTAAAAAGACCTCACACACACACACACACACACACACAAAAAAAAAAGCTAAAGCTTTGTGAGGTTAAGCAATCTGCCAAAGTCACTGAGCTAGCTTATAGCAGACCAAGGTGGAAACTCAGGAACCTTGTTTCAAGCTGTGTGCAGCTGTCTATACCATGTGGTGGTGTTACTGTATATTTTGCAGTAACAGGTGGAAGAAATACCATGGCATGCTGTTTCTTAGAAATCCAGGTGATTAAAAGACAGTACAAATGGTAGGGGTAAATCCTGGTTGTGCTGGCTTTTGGAAACTCATTCTCTTTGGGGGGAGACCTTCCTCAGCCTAGATATAGTGCAGAGGGCCTTGGTCCTTTCTCAAAGCAATGTGTTAGACTTTGTTGACTCCCCATGGGAGGCCTTACCCTCTATGAGGAGTGGATGGGGGGCTAGGGGGAGAGATGGAGGGAATGGGAGGAGGGGAGAGAGTGGGAATTGGGATTAGTGTGTAAAATGAGAAAAGATAATTTAAAAATATAAATTTTTTAAAAAGTAGAAAAAAAAGAAATCCAGGTGAGAGCCATTTGTTTATGGAGGTGGTGGGAATGGGGTTGGGGGTTGTGTGCCCACCCTGAAATTTCCTCTGAGTGGTTTTCACATTCCCCAAATCTTGTCTACATCCTTGCTGATGCTGAGCTCCAGGATTGGGAGATGCCGTCTTCAGATTTTTCTCCTTCCCTAAGAATTTCCTGCCTGCGACATGCCTCTGAGCAGACAGAAGCCCTCCCCAGGCTTCTACACAACTTCAAAAAAAAAACCCCCGTATGACAGCAGTGGAGAGCAGAGTGACGGTCAGTCCTCCACTAGACTGTGCACCCCACTACAGCACGACTGGATCTCTACCACCTTAGAACTTCCACAGACACAGAACAGATGGTAGGCGGGGTCACAATTATTCCCCAAAGGTTGCAGCAAATTGTTTTAGGGGAAAAGACAATAAACTATGTTTCTAGTTTAAAAGCCCAGTTGTTTGGTTTTCCTGATTAGAGAGACAACATGAATTTCAACATATACATAGCTGTCTTGGGGTTTCTATTGCTGTGAAGAGACACTATGATCACAACAATTCTTATAAGGAAAACATTTAATCGGAGTGGCTTGCTTACAGTTTCAGAGGTTTAGTCCATTATCATCATGGTAGGGAGCATGGCACCGTGCAGGCAGACGTGGTGCTGGAGAAATAGCTGAGAGTCCTACATCTTGCAGGCAACAGAAAATGTCCTGAGACACTGGGCCATATCTTGAGCAAAAGACACCTCAAGTCCTATCTCCACAGTCCAACAACAAGGCCATACCTACTCCAACAAAGCCACACCTCCTAACAATGCTACCCCCTTTGGGGGCCATTTTCTTTCAAACCACCACAACAGTGTCTGTGTAAAATAGCTTGCACTCCAAGAGGAGTAAGAGAGTTTACTCAGGAGTCAATGAGTGACCAGGGCTCAGGAACATGGGTTCATGTTACACTAATACCATGTTCCCATGGAATTGGTTATATGGGCTTTATATTACAGAACAGATGAAAGTCATCAGTCAAGGTATTTACCAAATGCATTGGTGGGGACCACAGGACAATCTCTGCCATAGGTCTGAATGCTAGCTGAAGATGTGTTTCACTTTTGGATTGGTAGAAGTTGGGTATCTACTAAGAAGACATTTGGAGTTTACTTTGACAGTCAAAAGGCTGTTAGAACTAGGGACATGGCTTGGGAGGCACAAGCAGAGGCTCTTTGTTCAAGGGCAGCTTTGTTTACATAGCTAGTTCCAGAACAGCCAGGGCTATAAAATGAGACCCTGTCTCAACCTTCCCACCACTCCAAATAAAACAAAAGGATGTGAAGGGCTATTGAGAAGACTAAAGATAGCCCAGGATAATTTGATACTGTATTTATAACTTTCTAACTCTCCCCAAACAAGATTCCAATCAGTTAGGTGGAGTTCATTTCTATCCTTCAGGGAATTTAAATCTACAGTAGTTAAGCTGATTTTTTTTCTTAGCACATGTAATATTATTAAATATTATTAAAATTTAAAAGTCTTAGGTTAAAAAACTTTAATAAGGTCATTTGGTTTGTTTATTTTACTTTATAAGCAACTGACAGAAACATAAGTATAAATATTTTTATAAAACAGCTATCCTAGACATGACAGCCTGGAACTTAGGAACTGTATTGGTTTTCTGTCTATTTCAACTACACATACAAAGAATTACACAGAAGACACATGTGTATGCAAATTAAGGCATATTATTTACAATCTACTTTTTGAATTTTGAAAAAAATCTTTATTTAAAAAATTCATAATGCCCAGACTTAACATTTTCATAGTGATATTAGTTTGATTGGTTTGGTCATGTTTTCTTTATTCACTTTTTGGGTCAAAAGTTATAAAACCCCAAGAAATGCAGTGCTGTTGAAAGATGTAAATACTTGTAATTATCCAGATGGCTTGGCCCTCATGAATATTGCTTTGAAAATCAAGTTCAGCCTGGCGAGGTGGTACACACCTTTAATTCCAGGTCTCTGGAGGCAGAGGCAGGAGGATCTCTATCCAGATCTCTGTGAGCCAGCCTGACTCACTACACAAAGTGAGTTCCAGGACAGCCAGGGCTGTTACACAGAGAAACCCTATCTCAAAAAAACAAAAAGAAAAAGAAAAGTTCAGCTTAATCACTTAGTTGGAGGTAAATGCAATCGTGTCCAATGCTGGGATAATTTATTCTGCTCTTGGCTGCAGGTTATACTTTTGTGGCTGGAAGAAATGCTCTTCAATGGCACTGACTAGATCATCTAGTTCCTTTTTCAGCTGCTCCAGATCACTGAAAAATATAAGGTGGGGGGAGAATTCAGATTAATAGATTATTCCAACGCGAAACAAGTACACAGATTTGATATTTTTTGAGACAGTCTCACTAAGTAACTATGCATACCAGGCTGGCCTCACACTCACAGAGACTCATCTGCTTTTGCCTTCCAAAAGCTTAGAGGCCTGCATTAGCATTTTGGCTTTGATTTGGTTTTGAGATAGGATCCTGTTATGTAGCCCGGGCTCTGTTTGAAATCCCAACAATCCTCCTAGCTCAGCCTCCTGAGTGCTGGGATTAAGAATTACAAGTATGAGCCACAGCTTCAAAGCAAAATTAGACATTTAAAACATATATAAGTGTATTTTACAGATTAATTTTTAATGATGCACAAGTGTACATGTAAATGCAGTTGTCTGCAGAGCTGGAGTGACATAGTGTGTGAGTCACCAAGGAAAGAATTAGGGTCCTCTGCAAGGGCGGCTCACCTATTAATCACTGAGCCATCTCTCTAGCCCCTGCAAACTGTATTTTAAAATGCTCCCTTTGTGGACCTAGTGAGACTGAGACTAAACTTCAAGACAGTGGAATTCAGAAAAGAACGCAACTCCATGAACTTTAGTGTGGGAACACCTTTGTTGACTTTGGGGGGAAATATCCCAGGAGGCGATACGATATGTATTCTTTTCCCTAAAGGTTTTTCAATCCAAGGTTTTTACAATAAATAAAATTACTCTTTGCTCTTCTAAGAATTTTAAAGAACCACAATTTTAGTCCTAGCATCCCCAGGGATCTATACTGTCTTAACAACACAGAGGAAACGTTCCTGATTTTCCTCGTGCTTCAATCCTGCTCAACTTTGACCACATCTCCGTGAAGTCCTTAGTCTTCCTGGAAGACTGTTCATGATATTGTTTTGTCCTCGGGTCACAGAAGTCAAGTTGCCTTCACAGAAAGGGCTCAGACAGAAGCCTCTTCATGGTGCAAGAAACATTAACTACAAGTCTTTCTATCAAATACTCTAAAACTTGTGTTTAACAAGGAATTCAAATCTGTTCACCCCCATCACCTTATAAAACCTTTCTGCAAATATTTTAATGCCCCCACCCCACGCAGTAAAACCTTTGTTTATACAAAGACCTACTGCATTTCCTACTTAGTGAATTAAGCAGAGAGCCCTTTCCTCTGTCCATCATTCATCTCCTTTGTGCCCATTCCTTTAAAACTAGCAGACTCCAGCCGAGGGGAAGAAGACAGTCACAGTTCCTGTCTCCCTGTGCTTGCTCTTCTGAATGCACCCTCATGATCAGGGTCAAATTTGCCCTGGCAGTCATTCAGTTGGGGTGGTGGTCTTTTTCTTTATTTAAATCTAACAGGTAGGGAATGGGAGCCACAGTGTCAAATCTTTATTGCTCTATCACCACCACCACCAAAACAAAACAAAGTAACAAAAAATGAAACAAAACAAATAAACAAAAAAGACTACAGCTGAAGGATAAACAAAACTCTGGAGAAACTGATCCCTTTAAGAAAGTCAAGGTTTCAAGCCTGTAGGAAGCACTTATTTCTATACATCAGGTCCATGGTCCATGGAGGGAAACAACACAAAAGCCGAGCTCCCAGTGGAACAGATTTCGAGCGGCCTATAGAGTCCAGCGGGAATTATCATACAGCTGACTTTGGAAATGAACCCTTCACACACTTTCTATTGCTTCATTCTTGACCACCTGTGACGCTTACATACGCAGGTCATCCGGAAGGAATGACAGTTGCTGCAATCGGTTCAGATCATTTTGATGCTGCAACTGACCATAGTATAAAAAAGGCAAACGATTTCATTGCAGATATTAATTCTGCCTGTTAGTTACATACCCTAAGGCAAGACCCATATTCTTCATCTGTAAAACTGGTATAACGACTTTACCTTCGCGAGAGAGTTATTGTATATAGCAAGATATTCTGTATAAAGGGATTAGCCCAGAACCCGGCCCAAAGGCCTCAATAAGAGCTATCATTATAATTTTTTTATTCCTATTACCAACATATACAGTAATTATAACTAATACACACATGCGAGTTACACTGGTCTCTCTGTTCCCTACAAATGTGCTTTGAAGAAAATAACTCTCAGGAAGGCAAATATGGCCATAATTAGTTAAAAACAAAGCTTAAAACTCAAACTCAGTGAATTTGCCAATTACTAACTTTCTTATCAATCTTTTAGTTCCCAAACATGACATATCTATGCATTGATTCCTTTGCTCATTGAGTTAATGTTCCTGAGGAGCACGCTTATTGTGTGGGGGGCACTCCGACCACTCTATAGTGATGTAATAATTCCTATTTCCCATCCTAATCCTAAATGACCCATTTGGACACTTAAAGTGTAACACTGTTGAATAATATTTAAAAAACAAGACCATACCACCTGGCTATGCAAACTTGGGCTAGGAATTCTTATTTCCTAAGCTTAAATTCAGTGGGTCACTTTACGGAAATGGGTATTGAAGTGTCTCTTCTCATCAGACAGCTGTGTCTCTCCAACTGTGCCAAAAATCAATGTAAGATCAATGACAATGGAAGTAATCCGATTTCTCAATGAAATTCTGAGTTGGAAAAAAAATGGCTTATTTTGAGGACTTCTTGGCAAGTCTGAATTCGTGTTGACCAGGCTCGGCTTACAAACAATCCCTGGTTATTCAACTACTAATTTTAAAGGTGTGACAGCCACTTACAAATAGTTTACTTTAAATGAAGGTCATTATCCTTGGTGACTTGGATGGATAAGATTCAAAAGAACATTTTTTTCCTAAAGAATTTAATCCACATTTTCAACTTCACTTCATGCCCCAAACTCCAGCCTGCCTACCCACCATCATGTGAGCTCACCCCACTTCTCTGGTGTAACTGTTTGAAAACAACCAGGAACTAATAACATTGGGGTTCTCTTGTTCTTAGGTGGTATACAATTAAGTATTTAGGAGGCAAGTATCAACAGGTGTATAATTTGTTTTAAAAAGTTCAAACAAATAAAAAAACATTGAGGAGAGACATACTGCAAAACACCAGCAATGGTGGTGGCTATGCTGGGATCTGTACTGTGCATTATGGTCTGTTTTTGTGAATAAAGTTTTATTGGGACACAGACTATGTCCATTCACTGATGCATATATGACTGTTGCTACACTTCAGCAGCAGAACCATAGGGCCTGCAACACTAAGACATTTGCTGTTTGTCCCATATGTGCTTGCTTTCCAGTGTGGCCTAGGTGAAGAACACGAGGGTTCAATGAATTATCATTTTAGTGTTTCTATGACTGTATGTCTGAAAGTTTTTAGAAATAAAAAGCTGGAAAGGACATCTTCTCCAACAAATCTCTCTCTCTTTCTCTTTTAATTTTCCGAGACAGAGTTTCTCTGTGTAGCTCTGGAGCCTGTCCTGGGATTCACTCTGTAGACCAGGCTGGCCTCAGACTCACAGAGATCCACCTGTCTCTGCCTCCCGAGTGCTGGGATTAAAGTCTTGTGCCATCACTGCCCTGTACAAAATTATCTCTTAAATAGCAGGACCTAGATGTAAAAGTCTTTTTGATTCTCACCAATTCATAGGTTAGATAATTCTATCAATAAATAAAATGCATGGCATGGTCTATTAATATTTAAGCTTATCTTAGTTATGTTTTTATTGCTGTTGCATGTCTGTAGGCTGATGTTTCCTTGAGCTGTGATATTATGCCCAACCTAGAACCCAATGTCCCTTTAATAAAGAGAAGCCACCTTTCAATGACTGTAACACAAGGACAGTTTTTAAAAGCTTCCCCCCGCCCCCAGTTTATAAAGGTCTGAAATGAAGTCTACTCTAAAAAGCAACATGGAACCATAAATAGCACAGTGCTTTACATGTTAAGCAGCATTATTACTATAAAGAAAACTATCCTGGAACTTTATATACATTTCCAGGCTATTAAAAAGAAAGAGCTTTTGGAAAAATGATGCAACAGAATATGAGAAATGGGGATGAAATCACAGAGATGACCACGGAAAACCCGCCTCAATATAGTGCAAATCACAGAGATGACCACGGAAAACCCGCCTCAATATAATGCAAATCACAGAGATGACCATGGAAAACCCGCCTCAATATAGTGCAAATCACAGAGATGACCACGGAAAACCTGCCTCAATATAGTGCAAATCACAGAGATGACCACGGAAAACCCGCCTCAATATAGTGCAAATCACAGAGATGACCACGGAAAACCCGCCTCTATATAGTGCAAATCACAGAGATGACCATGGGAAACCCGCCTCAATATAGTGCAAATCGCTTAGGACTTAACTACACAGAAACACTGATACCTGAACACTAGTCATGGAATATTAGCAACTTATAATTCTTTTAAAAAGCTACTTTCTGTTTGCCTACAGATTGAAATTTTGACCAAAACATCAAATTTTAAAATACATAGTTCCATAAAAATGTGCCATTCGGATTGATGCTGTGTGAACATGCTTAGTGTGTATTTGGATGCTTGAAAGTCTTTAAAAGAAATGGAAGGTATTTCACTACTGTGTTTTCTATGTGGATTAGATATTGTAATGATTGTATTAAGTTAAATGAATACAGTAGTGGAATCCATCTTATCAGTCTCTTTTTCAGCTTTTGAAGTATGGTTGGTAGACATTCTTAAGCTGCATACATGGCTTTATGTATTGTTTCTATCAGAAAGCATTGGCTCCCTTCTCCTTTAAAGATACTGTCTGTCTTTAAAGATTTGACAAGCCACTCAAATTCAACCACTCAGCACTAACTAGTTATGGCCTAAGCATTTACATGTGCTGAGGACATGCACCAAGGGTGCTTAGGTTGAAAGCAACACAGTGGTTCCCAACTCAAGCTATGTGCTGAGGTCACAGGCATAGGACCCTGGATTGTCTGGCCCACCATCTCCAGGAGAGCAAGCACGAGTTTTGATCTGGTTCCCTCTCTACCCAGGGACCCAGTTCAGACCTGAGCAGACCCTCAGGTATTTACTGGGTGTATGTGGAATGGATTCTTATTTTATCCCAGGAGTAAGCGAGGAAAATTCATTGTCGTTAATCAGCAATAAAAATACTTGGAGAAAGGAAGTCATCAGTAAGATGAGGAATGTAATTTTCCCACAGAGAGAGGTACAAGAGGTGGACATATGAGCCTGCTTAGCTGTAGAGACTCAGGTAGGCTTCTTTGTAAGATCTATTTACAAATTTTTAATTTATGTGTATGTGTGTTTACTGTCATATGGATGTAGGTGCCCATGGATGCCAGATGAGGACATCGGATCCTCTGGAGCCAGAGCTAAAAGCAGCTGTGAGCTGCTTGATGTGGACATGGGTGCTGGAATCCAAATTCAGGTCTTCTGCAAGAGCAGCAAATGCTCTTAACCACCGAGCCAGCTTGCCAGCCCCTCAAGTGGTTTTTTGTTTGGTATGTGTATTTTAATAAAAAATTGCTTTAAGTGAGCATTGCTCTAGCATAGGATCAGAATTTAGTTTCTAGTACCCACACAGGGCAACTCATAACTGTCTGTAACGCCAGCTCCAGGGATTCAGTGTCTCTGGCCACCAAAGGCACCTGCACTCAAGTGCACAGCCTACTCCTTCCACCATATACATAATTTAAAAAAGAAAAGAGAATTTTAAAACAAAATCAAAACAAAAATAACTTGACTCCCAAGTCATACACCATTATAATTAAAAGTCAGCACTTACTGGCGAGACCTGGGTATGAGGTTTGGAAGCTTCCCAAATAATGGGTAGCCAAGTTTAAGAAAAATCACTGTGAAACCTCTCACCTCTTTCTAAAAATTTTTAAATCGATTTTATTTTTTTTTCAAGTTTTGATTTTTAAGACAGACTTTCTCTGTGTATCCCTGGCTATCCTGGAACTTCCTCTGTAAATCAGGATAGCCTCAAACTCAATCAGATCTACCTATCTCTGCCTTCTGAGTGCTGGGATTAAAAGTGTATGCCATCACAACAGCTAATTTTTTTTTAATTTTTAAAGTAGTCTTTAGTAACATAGTATCACCACAGTTTCTGACTAAACTGCACATGAGAATTTTTCCTTAACCCTTGAACAGAACTAGGACATCTGAGGACTAAGAGGCACAGCACCACCACCCATGTCATACCTGTTGCCTGGGGGAGCACACAGCTCTGCATAGTACTTGATTTTGGGCTCTGTCCCACTGGTACGCATTGTCGCCACACCTCCATTGGCAAAGGTAAAGGTGATCATTTGGCTGCTCTTACTGGTAGGAAGAACCTAGAGATTAATTCGTACACGTCACACAGTTAGACAGTAACCAGCTGTTCTGACACGGTGAATCTGTCCCAAATAAGCAAGAAAATTAATACCAGATGAATACATTGGCTACAAGGACATTCCTTAGGACGTCAGAGAATGCAATCCTAGTGATATGTGAACATTAAGTAACTTCACAGACTGGCTTTCTATTTCCATAAATTTATTAGCACTTATGAAGGTTTTGTTCAAATTGAAACACATTATTTCAGCTTAATAATGTACTACAGAAAATTAGATTATAACTCAATGCTGTAAATTGGAATTTTGTCAAAAATAAAAGATTCATAAGGAGTTTTTTTTTGCTTTGTGTTTACTGTTTTTTGTACAAAACTCTGACAGATGGATTTACAGTTGTTAGCTTCAGAACATCACTAAAGTTAACAGTTTCTGGGTTTTCACAGGCATAAACACAAGGGCAAAGAGGAACAAAGACGGTGACACTTGACATGGAGGTCACTCAGCCATGGAAGACAGGAAGCAGACAAAGATTCGGGAAAGGTGTGATGAAACACGTGAGTGTGGGGCCCCAGGACCTGAGCAGGGTAGACAGAAATAGGAAGCGGAGACTGTGCTCAAGTATTAGAGGTACCAGATATGCCAAGGGTTGCTGTGAGGCAGTAATGAAACATAGCAACAGGGTTGAAGAGAAGCTACCAGGCACTCAAAGATATACCCTGCTAGCTCTTCTCTGCCTGCAAGGAATGAGTTCTCTGGCATTTGAATCAAAAAGGCTCAGAAACTAGGACCACCAGGCACCGTGGAGTGTAGGGACACACTGAGTGAGATGTCCCAGACCTGCCCCTAGCCACACCTCTAGGGCCTTGACAAGTCAATTTATATCCCTTCGGAAACCATAGGGTTAGGCTCTGGACCAGCCCAATAGCTCCAAAGTGAAGATCAATAGTTAGTTGTCTTCCTACTTAAGATCCCCAAAGCCCATTAGGTCATTTGTCATACACACACAAAACTTACAACCAGTTAAGTATGTAAAGGATACTGAGAGACCCTTAGGGAAAGACAGTGGGTCAATAAGCCCAAAACTAAAGAGAAAAACAAAAACTAAACAAATGCCATTAAAAAAAAAGTTTTAAAAAACAAAAAATTGGAGGAAATAAAGGCTATATGGATGAAAAATACTTAATTTTTAAAAAGAATCTTTAGAAAGGTACAGTAAACAAAGACAATAATAGGATACCATTATGGGAAAAACTTAGAACAAGAATTGAAATTAACAGTTAACAGGAACACTAAAGTTAAAAGCTGAGAAAATCCCTCAAAAAAGGAGTAGAGTGGGACAAGAAGAAACAAAGAAGGAAAGGTAGCAGTCCCGGAGAGCCAGCATCTACCTAGAAACTCTTTAAGAAACCAGTCAACCACCACCCTTCCTTGATATATCACCAAGAAAACTGAGACCTAAAGAAAATGATGCCCATAGACCAAAGGACCCACTGTGACAGCTGACTTGATTAGATTGAGACTAGGAAAGCTATAGAGCACACTGTGGGCATGTCCCCTCTGTGAGGGCATTTCCAGATAAGAACTCTGACCTAATCAATGGTTTAATGCATTGATAATGCAGCGTTTTAGTAGTGTCCTGAGAAGACCTGGAACTATGGAAGGTGGGAGCTGTAATGGTCTGTCCTGTCCCTTTAAGAGACAAGTCCTGCCCACTCCTTTCCTGGTCTGCCTAGGTAAGTGGATCTTCCTTCCTAAGAGCTCTCTCTTTTCTGCCTCTCTCCCAAGAGGTAACTTCTCCTTTCCTTTCCCCAACCCTCTCTGTGTGTTTCTCTTTCACTCTCTCTCTCTGCCTCGCTCCTCGTCCCCCTTCTCACTCTCTCTTCCCTTTCATAACCCACTAAATAAATATCTAACCTCACTCAACATAGTGTGCCTATCTCTGTCTCTCATCCACTGCAGCTCTGTGTGGCTCCCTGCCTGGGACCCGCTGTCCCTTGTGGCCCACAGGCCCCTTGGGGAATGGCGTCATTTTATTTTTACCATTACAGGGACCACTTGGAGGAAGAAGTGGGTCTTGGGAGCCCACCTTTGAAGGTTTAACTTGGCCCTGACTCCTTGCTGCACTCTTCCTGCTTCTTGTCTGTAACAAGCAAAGTGAACAGCTTCCTTCTACCGTGCCCCTCTCTGTCAGATTTCTACACTGCTACAGGCCTCAGAACAGTGGAGTCACATGACCACTGACAGAAACAGTGAGTCCCAAAACCTTTCAGCATTGAAATTGATTCTCCAGGGTATTTTGCTGCAGTACCAAAAAGTCTCACAGATCTAAAAGAGACCACAACCCTGAACAGACAGAAATGCTAACCAACACACTGAAAGTTTACAACAGTGAGTTCAGAGGACATGTTCTCAATGAGGGAACGGAATCAGTTGTGAATAAATGATGAGTATGGTGTTAATGTCCTTTAAGGCATCACACATTGACTCCATTCTTTGCTAAATAGATGAGCAGATGCTGAACACAGTGCCTGGATACGAGCAATAATGGAGCAATGCTTTCGAACTCTGAGTCTGGGGAAATGGGAGAGCAAAAAGCAAAACATAGTCAGACCTAACAGCCTTCCTAAAATTACTACCACCACCCCAGGAAGCGATTAGATGTGGTCTAGGAAAATGAATACAGGAAGACGCCAGAAGGTCAGCTGTGAGGGTCTCAACCTTGGCAAACAGCACTCTGAGAATGACAGCTGTGCATACAATCCAGAGGACAGCAGGCACGGGCAGCATAGAAGGCTGGGGGGCATGGCCAATGGACTCAGACTGAAGCCTACACAGTAGCTGAGACCTGAGAGCAGTGGAAAATGCCATGGGAAGACTTTTGGGAGGACTAGTGACAGTGGCATAGAAATCTAGACAAAGAAAGCAACGACCAGTTATAGGAAATGCAACTTTTTATGGACAGTAGGAAGCCCTGTGAAGAATATACTGAACAGGCCTTGGTATGACTAGCCACTGTAGTCAAGGCTCAGATGTAACTCATGAGGACAGGCAGGGGCTACAGAATGTCGGAAGTGTAGGCATGGATTCTTTTATCTCTGTGAGAGAGACAAAAGTTCTGTGGCGAACACCAGGAAAAACAATTGAGAGGAAGGATGGTTGGTTGTCTAGGTGTGGCAATACACTATCCTACTTCACTATAATCCTTCTAATGTAATCTATCTCTTATAGATATACTGTGTTCCTAGGAAAATTTCAAAACAAAACAGAAAAAGGTAAATATCAGGGAAGACATCTAACAGCTTGTCAGGCTATTCCTGCTCTCCTCCTAATCTGGGCACAGCCAACCCTGTACTTCTGCTACCTCTGACTCTGGAGAGATCCCAAGGCAAGCATGGGCTTTACAGTGAGTAGTCCACACGCAGTCAGAGAAGGCCAGATTCTCAGAAAACAAGTGGCTCTCCCAGAGTGGACCAGTATCTTTTATTTTGGGTGGTCAGGTCTTTAATTTTTTTCTTTTTTCTTTTTATTGAGCTCTACATTTTTCTCTGCTCCCCTCACTACTTCTCCCCTCCCCTTCAATCCTCTCTCCCAAGGTCCCCATGCTCCCAATTTACTCAGGAGATCTTGTCTTTT
>LOJH01047475.1:2336-15541 GCA_001685095.1 Ellobius talpinus
ACATAAGGACCTTTGCTCCAGTAGCAACCCTGACCTCAAAAAATGAAGGACAATGCAAAACAGAACAAGAAGGAAATATTTCCTGTTGTGTAACTTTCAAGTCTTTCCTCAATTCTGTAAGAGAAGAGTAGCACCTGGTAATTAGGAAAGAGACAGCTGTAACAAAGCTACTCATATTCAGAAGAAAGTTCTGAAGTTGATTTAGTAGGAGAATGTGAAGGTGATTTTCAAACCTTCCAAAGCTTGCAACAATAATGGAAACCAAAAACTGCAAGAAAAGAAATTGAAGAATCACAATGGTGGAAGCTTAGTAAGCAGAAGTGGTTTCTACACAACCTTGGGAAGTAACTTCCAACCATCACTGTCTAACTCTGTAGCACACACTGACACACTGTAGAGCTGGCCCACATAGGTCAATGCCCATCTACTAGACTGATGCCAGGATCATTAATTTGGACACATGCAGCCTTGAACAGAAGATTGAGCATAAGCAAAGAAAACCAGCCCACAAACCACAAATTCCCAGAGAACCTAGGCAACAATGAAGACCCTATGAGAGACATACATGGATCTAATCGACATGGGTAGAAGAAAAAGAAAAGAATAATCTCCTGAGTAAATTGAGAGCATAGGGACCTTGGGAGAGGGTTAAAGGGGAGGGGAGAGGCAGGGAGGGGAGCAGAAAAAATGTAGAGCTCAACAAAAATCAATAAAAAATGGGAATCATATAAAAAGCAACTCTTGACTAGGAAGTCATGACTCTTTTCAGAAGGTTCTCATCAGCCTAGCTCAGATGTGTTCTATTAACCTCAATACGATGCAGAAGAAAATTTCAGCCTGGAAGCCAGGACCTCTGGCTTGACATCCTAGAAATCCTGAAATAGTCTAAAGGGAAGATATGCAGGGAGAAGCAGCTTGAATCACACTGGAGTACAGTGAAATCAAGCAATTAGAATATTCAGTTATGCTCTTACAAGTTATAATAGGAAGAGCACCTGAACTGTTAAGTTTTATGATCACATTTTTTTTCTTTGAGTTGAGATATATCTTGGGAGTCTCCATCTCGCTCTAGAATTTAAATCCAGTCCTCTCCTGTTCCCAAGCTGGCAAAGCCAATGCATTTAAGTCTTTGCCAGCTAGGAAAGCTGCTGAGATCATCAGCTATTCTTATTGGTAATTTATCGAGTAGAGAAAGCTGATTAGAGGCAAAGAAAGAAAGCTTGGTCTCACAGACACGTGCATACATAAACGCTTCTGCCTCCCTGCCCCACTCTGCAGCCCCAACTGTGCAAAGCCCTGAGCACATTAGCATTGAGCAGGACAAATGGCTTATTTTCAATCAGCTGGAGTCAGCTGCTTCCCACTTGTCGCCAGCTTTCAGCCTCATCATTGTTCTTCAGGCCCCCAACAGCAGGAGGTAGGGGACACGTGGAGCCACTCTCACCCTCTGGCCCCAAATCCAGTCCTTTTTTATCAAATCATAGACAGACACTTTCCAAGAACTTGAATGGGGACCCACGGCCTCCTCGGGGATTGTTCATTAATCTGCTTGTTCAGACATTCCTCTGCCTTTTGGCTGGCCTGACCAACCCCCAAGGACAATAGTACCCAGAGTACAATCACTTCTTACAAGCAGTAAGTACAATTCAGGAAGGCAGGACCATCTAATAAATTCTGAGCATCAGATAGAGACAAGGCCCCTAAATATCAGCTTTATCTAGATCTGGAGGATGTGGATTGACATATTGACAAGAAATATTAACTTTGGGATGAAGATGTATGTGTCCATTGAGAAGTCACCATGAACAGAACTGTGCTGTGTGCTTGGTGGCAACATGCACAGGAGACAAATTAGAATTTATCACAGTCTTTTACAAAGAGCATCTGACACATCTCAGCACTATCCTGTGCTTTTAAGATGCCATCCTTCTTGTTGGGTAGGTAAAACAGGATCACATGAGCTGGAGATAAAATAAACTTCGAGTGAATGGAACAACAGTCATAAGAAGGTAGACTTTCAACTTTGAAGGCCTATGGAAGTCTTGAATTAGGGAAATGGACTTTATTAGAATCTTTGAGGGATGGTAGTATCTCCATAAATACATTTAAGAGAGGATGAGTGGCCTGACAAACCAGGTCAGGAAGTAAGAAAGCCCAGAATGTGATATACTAGAAAAGAAGCCACCCACATATGACTGAGGCAAAGCATTGGAACAGGGGGTGAACTAGAGACCATTCTGGGAAGCTGAGTTGAGTGGGCATTCAAGAAACCCTTGCTTGCTCACTCCTTTTACTGATGTTGGACAAAACCATTTTCCAGCTACTTGCTATGGCTAAGATATATCTTCATCAAGTTTTAGGACTCAGGAAGCTACATGGAAGAAGAGGCAGAAAGATTGCAAGAGCTGGAGGAGATGGGTGTCATGAAGGAACATCCATGCGCAGGGCTGGCAGGTCCAAGAGGGATGGGTATCAGCACTGACGGAGGGTAGTGAACACAGGCACCCACCCTAAGTGAGAATCTGTCTGCAATTGGAACCTATCTGCAAAGGAAAAAAAAACACACATAATTTTCTTCAATGGAGGCTCACTGGGACATAGCCACAATTTACGGTAGGCCCGTGTGAAGCAGTAGGCGGCCAACACAAAATTAAGCCAGTGGTGGTTTTGTAGATTTCTTGTCTCATATGGCTTTGTTTGGGCATTTTTTTTGTCTTACTGATCTTTTGCCTGTATATGGTTTCCAATCTTGTGATTATGTGTGCATGTGCATGTTTCTTGTGTTCTTTTCTTTTTTATTCTGGTTTGTTTGTTTCTTTGTCTATCTCTTTGTCTTACTTTTTAGAGAAAGTAAAGAGAGGGCATGGAGTTAAGCAGGTAGGGATGTTGGAAGGGTTCAGGAAGAATTGGGGAGGAGAAACTTTGATCAGAATATATTATATGAAACAATGTTTCTCAATAAAAAATTAAAATTAAAAGGTGTGGTAGGAATATACCTAGACCATAATGACAATGTTCTGTGGGTGACTGAAGAGCTATTCAAAAGTCCTTAGTAACAGGTGGCCCCCATGAAAACAGGAAAGATACTGCTTTCTTATTTCAAACCCAACCTTCTCTGCTTAATGGAGCGACGTCTTACCTCAGCAGCTCCCTGGGTCTCACCAGGCAGTTTAGGAACCAGCGTGAAATATGCACTGGCCTGGGGCTACCATTTAGCACGCTGAAGCAGCAACTTTTGGAATGGTCTCCCACTGTCTGACAGGGTCTCATTCTGTAGTTCTTTCTAAGGTGTCCACTGAAAAGCCAGCGAGGACTGGCTTCAACAATTCCCATCAAGGATGCCCATCCTGGGCGTTGCTGAACAGAGCGTCAATGTTAGCATAGCACTTGTGTGGTTCATGGTAGTAGGGTTGTGCATAGAGACACAATTCTGGAACCTGGGAGGTCTCAAAATGAGTGCTCGATGTGTGGACAATGCAGCACACAGTCACCATGGTAACTGCCAAATATAGACCTCAGTTTGGACTCTGATGCCACATTGTAGTAAAGCAACCTTAGCAGTAAGGATAAGGATAACATATACAGTTTCTGCTTCTCTGTGCATCAAATGTGTGATTGAGTCTTACTCAAAACCTTAAAAAAATCATACTCATTTACCTTTATCTTTTAAAAAATAACACATCATAAAATGTGATTTGTAAGGTAATTTCCTCAACATTACCATCTTCTCCTGTGCCAACAACCATCAACGGTTTTAATAGGCTTAATGGGAACACAAGTGAAATTTTTGTAGACCTGTATATTTTCATTTTCATTTACTGGACATATGTGTACCAGTTAAACAAGTTTCCTGTATTTTACACTCGTGCATGTATACAGAGTAACAAGTTCCTTTTGGATAATCTAGGTCGGAGGAGACCCAGTTTTACTTCTCCAGCAGGACAAATGGCAGGCTGAATGGTAGTGTCTGTAGAGAACATTTCAAAGGAAGGTATTAGTAACCTGCAAGATGATGATCCAGAGGCACCCCACAACACACACACACACACACACACACACACACACACAAAACGTGTTTCAGGAACGGCAAGCGCATGGCCTGAAGGTCCCCAATAGAAGAACTTCCACTCCTCACTTTCACTGAACCTGAAAAACCAATATCATTCATTTCCACATCCCCATGATTTTTCATAGGCTGGTGAAAAGCACTTGCCGCCTAAGACACTTATTTTGCGAAATCTTGATTCAGGCTCCTGGGAAGAAGAGAATTATATGATGAAAGTTTCAAAGTGATGATCCTCTTACCTGATTCTCTTCTTACATGTGAAATAATCATAAAGATGGCAAAGGTCCCAGGATGTCATGGACTGTATAGTCAGTTGTCTATGAAATGTGTTTAACTACCTCTCTTCTCTCATTTCTTTTCCCCAACAATAGACAAGAGCTATAAAATAATAACAAACAGGAAATGTTTTGCCACTTTGTCGGGTATACCGAAGGCCCCCTTGCCTGGTTGCATTTGTGTGTGTGCACACATGTTCAGAGGCAAAGGTAACCATCAGGTGTCTTGCTTGATTGCTCTACACCTCACTTTTTGAGGCAGGGTCTCTCACTGAACCCATTCAGCTAGACTCGCCAGCCAACAGTCTCCGGGCATCCTCTTGTCTCTGCCTGTTCCCAATAATAAAAGAAGAGGTGATCACTGCCATTCCCTGCTTCTCCTTTTTTTAAAAAACAAACAAACAAACATGGGCACTGAAAGTTTAAACTCAAGTCCTCCTGCGTATACAGCAAGTAATTCACCAATTGAGCAATTTCAGCAGCCACTGGCCTCCTCTTTTGTACGGTAAATGCTTAATTTCCAGAGGACCACTTTTAAGTGGCTGGACTTTGCCCTGGCTGAGATCTCAGTGTCCATTGTCTCGTCACTATGTTCTCTTTTTATTTAAGGTTTTGATAGGTGTTTTCTGCCTCTAAAAATCTACTGTTCCCCCAGGCTGCAATATTCATGTTTTTGAAACTGTGCCTACAGCCTTTTCCCTGGGTGACCTTTTTTTGGTATTTTTGAAGGACACTATTAGTTTTCCAGAATTTTCAGATGAGATTAATCTGCTGTGGGGTAATTAAAAAATCTCTTGACCCCTCCTGGGCAGTGCTACTGAATCATCAAAGGGTGCTGATTAGATCTCATTAAAAGGAGAAAGAAAGAAGAAAAAGTATGGTATGGAAAAATTCATATCATATTACTTATAATTTAGGTGGGCATTGCTTTATGAAATTAGTCTTAGCTCTCTATATATATTCAACCACACACATAAATACAAGTCAGGCTGTATGTCTGTGTGTGTACACCACTGGATAATTCTGTAAAATGAGTATTCATCATTGAAACTCTCTAAAATCTTTAAAAAAGAATGTTCTGGGATAGATATATGCACCAAAGGAAGCAGGATAGTGATGTAATTATATTACATTCCAGGATGTAACTTTGTCCTCCTGAGTTTAGTGCTCTGGGAGCTTAATGGCTGAAATATTTAATTGCTTGTATTTTATTCACACTAACCAATTTCAAGGTCAAATAGTTCTACTCAGATTACAGAAAAGCAATAAAACAATCCTCATTTGATAATAAATACTACTTTAAAAATTATATCCCTTATGTAGCATGGTGTGGTGTAACAATTTCTTCTGAAATAAATATTGCTTCTTGGAAGGAACATTTTTAAGACTCAAGGTGGGAGGGGTTTAAACTACACACACAAATACAAAAAGCTTCCTGAAACTTAAAAGATTCAAAACGTCCCTTCCTCAACAATTAAGTAAGCCATAAGGGTCACTGGGAAGAGGAGGCTCTCAGACCTGGCAAGCTCCTTCCCTCACATGCAGGGGGCACAATGACTCAGCTTCTGTGAGCCATCAACCAGGTTGGGGTGGGCTTTTGAACAAGGCAGCTGTCTTCATTCCTGTAAGCCCTCCACCATGCTCTGTAAGTGACCTCAATAAATAAACTCATTATTTTTCCAAGCTAGACTTTCATAGAATAGTTACTTTGAGTTACCAATGGTTCCTTGAGGTAGGTAAATGCTTGTTCATGTTTCCCTGGGAAAAGTCACACATCAAGGAGCTAGCCAACAAAACATTTCTTGCACGTGTGGCTGAGAATCTAGGAAAATAAGAGTTGGTCAAGACACCTTGGCCAATGAACAATGCTTCACCATCTGAATACAAAATTATTGCCTTTCAACCTTGCAACTAAGGCACATTTAAATCATATGAAGCTACAGTCCTGTGGGAACAAACAGAAAGAAATAAGTAGTCTTTTTTAATTTGTGTAATGAAGACTGGACAAAATAGCATTTTAGCTCCTTTTAGCAGGCCATGCTACAGATAACACAGGCCAAGGTTACCTCCAATTTTCTGCGATGTGTTATAATATCTTTGACACTTTGAGAGGTTCTGTGCTTCAAAGCAATGGCATTTCTGAATATATGATGTTCTTAGAAGAAATCACTGTCATGTAGACTGAGTGGTCCTTAATAGAATCAGCAGTCTACATAGATTGAACATATAAAAGTTAATGTGAACACCTTCTGAATATGCCATTTTTTATATTAGTCTGAAAGATTGAAATAGTTTTCACTTCTACGTGAAATGGTGAGAAATATCCAGAAAATAATGGTTTGCTCTATGTGAAAGAACTTGTATTAGTTTGGATTTAAATAACAAAATGCCAAAACTCAGTTATTTAGCAGTCTGAAGGCTGGGCAAGTTTTGAATGTCCTAGTTCCTAGATATACTTCCTTGCTTTGTTCTCACAGGGTAGAGGAGCTGAAAGGTGTCTTGTGCCTCTCTTTATTAATCATAAAATATTAATCCCATTTATGAAGGCTCCTTTTCCATTCTCTAATGACCTCTGTAATTTCCCTGCCAAGTTTGTGTCTTAATTGTCCTCCCACAGGACAAATATATTTTTGATAATTATTTTCTATCTAGTACCCCTATTTTGGGAAGATTTGGAACATCTTTAAAATGTGGGGCCTGAGTGGCAGCAGTGACTCACTGGGGGCGGGCCTTTGGAGATAATCGCCAATCCCTCTTTCTGTCACATCTTGTCTCTGCAGCCCTGTCAATCATGATGTGATGGGTGCAGGATTACTTCAAGATTCACTCTTGCTGCTGCACAACCTTTCTACTCAAGTGTGTGGGGCCTAGAATCCATGACAAAATTCACCTTTCCTCTTTTGTCTCTGTCAGGTATTATTACCAAAGCAGCACACACCCCTGCTTTTTAATACCGTCCCCTTGAAGGTTAGAATTGAAGCATATGAATTTTGAGGGCACACAAGTATTTAGGCCTTAGCAGTATTAAATCTAAAAAACACCATAAGTCATATATTTCCTTCAAGTATCCTTTGGAGAATACAACCTACCATATTTCAGTCGTGTGTGTTTTCTAAGTTGCTAATAAGGGCTACACAGCATGTACAAAGAGTTGCTCTACATAACTGGAAGCCGGATATAGACATGCGGATCAGAGAGTCTAGGTCACCAAGGAGAAAAAGCCACAGACTTTCGGGACAAGCAGAAGGGTAAATACATTGCTGCAGGCAAACTCTGATAAGAATTTACTAAGGAAAGAAGTATAAATTGATCATTTCCAGATTCATTAGTTTGTAGCTGACTCTGAAGGTGTATAGCCATGTCAGAGCATTTGACATTTAAAATGATCAAATATTAGCTTTTAAAAACTGTGGCTGCAAGGAATTTCAGCAATGTAAGTTATCAAAACGTGTTATCTAGTTTGTTTGCTGGAGTCTTCTCTGTCTATCTACAAACGAGATGGTGTCTTGATATGTGATAATGCCATTCTTTTTCATTATGTTTTTCCTAGCTTACTTTTGTGTCATTTCTTAATAGCAAGTGAAAACTATTCAAATCTCATTTTAGGAACCCAACGTAACTTTTATTAAAGATTTTCACTTTTTTAAATTTCATTTAATGACTTAATATTTGGAAATGACGTAATTTTATGGCAACAGAAAGAAATGAAATACTTTCCTAGTAAGTCTATAATCTGGAGCTATACTGGTTGTTTTTTATACCTTCTTCACTCATCGATCATCAGCTACCACACAGGAAAATATTTCAAAAGAAGTATGGTTCTCAGATACATTTTAAGGCTGGGGAATGGAATGTCCTAATATCAAGAAGAGATTTGATCTTTAATTTTACATTTATAATGTATGCATTCAAATGACCATGTGACCAAGTGTCTTAGACACCAAATCCATTCCTGTCCAACATCTTTACATGAATGCCTAACATAGACAAGATGCCATGATTATAGCACAGACAAAACAGTATTGATATGGTTATATTCCTGCTGCTTTCCAGATCAGCAGAGACCAGGCAAAGCATGCTAAAATGTTCAGAAACTTCAGCTGTGAAGGAAGATTAATACCAACAGTATTGATATACACTCTATCTCTTTTATCAATAAAGAAACTGAAGATTAATTAATTTTTTAAACTTGCTTACATGCATTATACTACAAAACATTAAGTATGGATATTAAACATGATCATGTGACAATAAAGTCTATACCTTAAATACACCAATAATATTGCTGAGGTTAATGAGGAAGAAGCTTCCAGGATCATATTAGGGTTTTATTTCTGCTTTGTGTGTGTGTGTGTGTGTGTGTGTGTGTGTGTAGTAGTAGTGAATGAAAATGTTTACCTGACATAGGAAACAAATTCAGAGAATGAAAACTACAGAAGTGGCACTGGTTTAAATGATTGCCATTTGGTGCAAAGTGGAGGAGTAAGACAGATGAGATGCAAATAATTGAATGAAAACATGTCTTGCAGTTGGAGCTTTCTGTCAGGAATTTAGTCAGCGAGTCAGAGTTGAAGGTGGAGTAAAGAGAGAAGAAAGGGAAGGGAAAGCAGGGAGAAAATAGACAGAGGAGAGAGGAAGTCGAGGCAGAGAGCCCAGAGTACGATGGCTCATGAAGAACAAGTGACCATTGTTAAATATCAGACCCCTGGACATTTTGGCAGGCATGTGCTGGAGCAAGAGCGATGAAACTGCTGAGTTTGAGGGTCTGACGTCAGGACATCAGCTGAAGCAATGGATCCGGACCAGCCACTAAGATGTAAGTTAACCAGTACTCTTCTACCTAGTCTTCTGCAACTATTCCACTTTTGATTGAAGCAGGCATAAGGGTGGATCTTAGAAGAACATAGGATGCAAGGAATTCTCTTTTCTGTTTTTAGCTCACGCGTCTCTAACAGAATTGAGAGAGTACTGATGACCAACAGCCCCTGCATCTATACTGCTCTTTACCATTCAATTAAGAGTAATTTATTCCATTGTATGAGCTCCCATGATGATTTTATATTTCCATGGAATATGTGTAATAAATCAGATGCAAATATATTGAGGAATAGAAAAGCTGCTTCCCTTTAGAGCAAACTCATGACTACTTTACACCTAATCTCATGCTTCTTTTATCCTGGATCATGTGCCAGTACAGCAAAATTCTTTGGAATACATTCTAGCTTGGAGAAAAATATTGAACACTGACTGAACTGTCTACTTTATCTACTTGACATGAAATGCTACACAATGGCTTGCAGTGTTCTCCATCTCCTGCTGCAAATGGCCATGCTTAATCCCTAAAGAGGAGATTTGACCCAGTGACCTACTTTCAATAGATACAAATAAGGTAAAAGGATGAAACTTTTTTTTTTATAAAGTTAGGTTAGAAAAGACCATGGCTTCTATGATATATCTCTCTTGCTTCACTTTCGGTCACTCAGATACACTGACATGCAATGTGGTAATGAATATTATGGAGAGGCTTGGGTGGCAAAGAACTGAAGTTGGTGCTTTGACCAATAGCTATTAAGTAACTTAGGCCATCTTTCCAACAACTGCCCAACAGCCTCATGCATACGCTTCAAAGTAAATCCTTCTTCCATTGACGCTTCAGTTGTCCATTGCTCACTAATACCTCAGTCATGGTAATACCTCATCGTGGGAAGTTCTGAGTATAAACAAAAACTAGTTATTCACAGATCTCTGGTCTAAGAAAGTGATATGATGAATAATGTCACTGTTTTGAGGGTTGTAATTCATTACATAGCAAGAGATAACAATGAATATTTCTAGAGAATTTGACTTTTGTCACATTGACAAAATGAATGTCATCATGTCTACCTCAGTAAGTTCTGAGTCTTCTATAAATTATATGACAAGTGATATTGCAATATGGAACAGAAAACAAAACAAAACTAACCAACAACCTGAGAAGTTCATCTGTAATTTTTGATGTACAATACATCATCACAAGGACCAGGTAGCGTAGCTGTAAAGTGTACATGAGTAGAGATTCTTAGGCCTGGTTTTTTTTCTTCTTTTTCAGATTGTGTGGCAGTCATGACCCCAGTGATTCAACAATGTGACTGAAGTAGTTCATCTTAAGACAAACTTTTATGCTTCCCTGATGTTTCTGATCTTCATTAAACTCATTTTGGGAAACTAAACTGTAATTTCTTTTTTAAACTGTAATTTCTTTTAAAAGAAAAGATCTATGGTATAAATATTTTCACTTCAAATAGTGGGGAGAAATATGCCACTTGTTCATTAAGTGATCTCTCATGAATGAATTCAATTGGGAATATATGTAGCAAACTGCAACGTGTTTCCAGGAGTTTTATTTTCTTTTAAGTATTTAAACCTCTAAAATTCAACACAAAATACTGCTCACTTTTCTGGTGGCTCTCCAGATTACTTCCTATGCTTTAGTTTTTAACTATACCAAAAAGAGAAGAAATTTGAGTCCTCTGTGTTTCAACAAGACTCATTGGGTTGGAAGTCACTTCTTTCTTCTCTGAAGTGTTTGTATTGATGTGAGGCCTGGAAAACTGTACTGATCATGTTTCCCGAAAAGGGTATGTTTCTTTTAATTAGTATCAAAGCTTTACAAGGTTTGATAATCATAATGTTAAAGATTCCTTAGTTGACAATAAATGTTGATGCTAAACAAGTAATGTAATTGTCAAGATCTGAGTGTGTGTGTGTGTGTGTGTTGTGGGTTGAAATAAAATGGTTCCAAAAGAGAGTGACACTATTAGGAGGTGTGGTTTTGTTGAAGTAGATACGACCTTGTTGGAGGAAGTGTGTCACTGTGGAGGTGTGGTTTGAGGTCTTATACCACCCAGTGTCTCAGACCACTCCCTTTTGCCTGCAAGATGTAGACTTTCAGCTACTTCTCCAGCACCATGACCGCCTGCATGCTGCTATGCCCCACCATAATGTTTTCCTTTATAAGAGTCGTTGAGTGTCATGGTGTCTCTTCACAGTAATAAAAACCCTAACTTAGACATGGGATGTTAGCATAGCACTTGAGCCCACCCAGACCTGTGCCCATATCTCTATAATCTGATTTTGACTTATCCAGTTCCTCTATTACCTGCTACCTTACCCCTTTATAAAATTGCTCATACAACTCTTAAGACCTCTAACTGAAGAATGAGAGAGGAAAAGGGATAATACAAGTAAAGGTCACACGTTCTAAGGGGTATAGCCAGTATTGAAGGTGAAGACCTAATGCAAGAATATGTATCTCCCATGTGGTGGTTTGAATAAAAAATGGTCCCCATAGGCCTTGTTGGAATAGGGGTGATTTTTTGGAGGAATTATATTTTTGGAGGGGGTTGACTTTGAGGTCTCAGATGCTCAAGCTGTGCCCAGTGTTATTGCCACTTCTTGGTGTCCGTAGATCTAGATGTAGAACTTTCAGCCACCTTTCCAGTACCATGTCTACCTGTGTGCCACCATGTTTCCCATCATGACAATAATGGACTAAACCTCTGAACTTAAAGACAGCCCCAATTAAACATCTTCCTTTACAAGAGTTGCCATGGTCATGGAGTGTGTCTCTTCCCAGCAATGAAACCCTAAGACACTATGTTCACACTGCTTCATTCACAAACCACAATGAATGTGTTCTCACTGTAGCCATATTCTTTCTGCAGATCTAGACAACATATGTTGAATGTTAGCCATCTAGTCCTTGACATATATCTTCCTTCATGAGTTCCCAATAATTTATTAGAGTTCAATGTTTTATGAGAGCAAAATATTAATCTTAATACTTGACCTGAATCATGTATATAAACATGTATATCTGTTTCTACCAAAGATGATGAGTACATGCTTTACCTGTGATACACAAACCACAATCTACTATCTAGAATAACAAATATAATATGTGGTTGAACTTTATTTTTAGATTTCCATGTATTAGTTTTAAGGAGCCTGAGAACAATAAGCATTATTTGGAGGTGGGAAAATATGATTTCCTTATGATGATACACTTTCACTCTATTCACATACAGCATTTATGAAAGCTTAGTTCCTTCATTTCTCTTCTCTAAACTGAACTTTATCATACCTCCGAGAATCTTCTATGTCTGAGCTAATATCTCAAATACAAATAGCTGTAATTCACTCTTGTAATAATTCCTATAGTGACATATATCAGCACAAACATGATGTCACAGAGTTAAAAATTAGAACAATTAGATTTTTTATGTCAGCTGTCTAAAAAGAGTGAGAGAATGGGGTATATAATTCACAAGCAGGATGAGAATCATGTAATAACCCCCTCACTTTCAGCTGAGGGTCTAAGAAAAACTGGTTTAGTGGTGTGTGCACATCATTCTTGTATTTACTTAGGCAGAAGGATCTCAGTTTCAAAGCTAGTATTGACTTTATAGTTAATTTGAGATTAGCCTTAAGTACATAATGAGATGCTGTTTCAAAGTAAGCAAAAAAGCAACAACCAAAAGGAAGTCTCCACAGGATCCTATAGGACACTACTGCTGGGCACATTGCTATCAATGTAGTTAACTTTAATTCTGTTAGTGGTTAAGGCGTAAGAGTTCAGAACTCACAGTGTGTAAGTTAAAGCTCATAAATGGAGAATGTAAGTCACTTGCTAAGTTAGCAGTCATTTTATGTATTGAGCCAGGTAATAAATTCATGCTGTAGGAACTGTGTTTCAACCATTATCTGCCACTGTACTATAAAACCAATCATATACAATGCATGGATCGCCTGGTGTGGAGGTATAAACTTCATTTATAAAAAAAATTTCAGGCCATCCTGTAGTGAAGGGGAGCGGGCCTGCTTTT
>LOJH01047477.1:0-18292 GCA_001685095.1 Ellobius talpinus
GGTGGTGGTGGTGATGGTGGTGACAGGATTTCTCTGTGTAACCCTGGCTGTCCTGGAACTCAGAGATCCACCTGCCTCTGCCTCCCGGGTGCTGGGATTACAGGAGTGTGCCACAGCACTTGGCTTTTTCCTAGTGCTTTTCACGCGAGGGTTCACTCACTAACCCAAGGAGTCATCAGAGATGATTGAACAGCAGTGGGGGCACAGAAAGGCAGCCAGCCACAGGAACTCCACTGTCATTGCTTTGCTTGTGGGACTCTACAAATATTGTGTTCTTTTGAATATATTTTCATTAATTCCTTGCGAACATCATATGAGCATACAATAGATTTGATCATATTCTCCCCCAGCTCCTCCTAGATCTACTCCCCATCTCTCCACTCTCCACTCCTTCCTATCCCCCTTTTTTTTAAACCCACTGGGTCTAAAGTGTGTTACCCATGTAGTCATAGGGTGGGGCCAACCACTAGATCATGGTTCACATTCTTAAAGAAAACTGACCTTGCTGAGTGGTGGTGATGCATGTGCCTTAAATCCCAGAAGAGGCTGGCGGATCTCTGTGAGTTAGAGGCCAGCCTGGTCTACAGAGTGCATTCAAGGACAGGCTCCAAGGTTACGCACATACAAAAACAAAACAAAACAAACAAAAAGAAGAAGAAAAAGAAAAAAGAAAACTGGCCTCTCCTCCAGAAGTCACCCAGTGACAATATAGTTTCTCAGCTGTGGGTGGGGCTTGGGAGCCTCTATGTTGGAATATTGATTAATCTTGGCAGCTGCTGTGTTCATGAATACAATGGTTCCATTCTATCTAAAGCACACTTTTTTGTTTGTTTGTTTTTGCTTTTGTTTTTCTGGTCCTCCCCAGTCTCTCTCTCTTAGAATCTTTCTGTCCCCTTTTCCACAATGGACCCTGAGCTTTGGGGGAAAGGAGTATGATTTAGATGCCCCACTTGTGACTGAGCACTCCACAGACACTTCCTACACTTCGACCAGCTGTGAGCTTCTGCACTAACCCCTACCCACTGCACAGAGACTTCTCTGATGATGTATGAGAGCTGCACTTGATCTACAGGTACAGAGATGGGAATTTGGAAGGCAGCTTGATACTACGCCATGTAGTAAAATAATTGCAGTAGATTCACTCCAAGGCCAGTGTGCTCCCAAGCTATGGATCCCCGGTCAGATTTACAGTACCAAGTGTGAGCTTCCTCTGGTGGAGTGGCCCTTCAATCCGACCAGGAGGCAGCTGGTTATTCCCATGACATTCTTGCCACCATTGCACCCCTGGCCGTGCTTTGCCAGGTCTGCTGTTATTGTAACTCACAGGAGGCGCAATTGCCTGAGACCAGTGATTACCATCCCCCACCCAGCAGCCTGCATAGCACCTTCTAGGAGTGGTATGGAAGCTGGCTGAAAGGTGAAAGGTCTCCCCAGTTAACACCAGCTTCCTAGTCAACACCAGCTTCCCAGTCAACACCAGCTTCCCAGTCAACATCAGCTTGAGTTCTCCATGTCCTGTGACTAACGTGGATGGTGTCTTCAACAATAGGGTCTTTCTGTCAAGCTGGTGGCCAGCCAGGAGCAATGGCAATAGCTGGTGTTACTTGGGGAGTTTATGGGAAACCCTGGAAATAGGGCTCTCTAAGGGAAGATTTCACTGTCGCAGAAAGATAAGAAGCTACCCATCCACTCTGCATTCCAAGCTGCTTCTCAACACTGACCCAGTTCCGGCCTCCTAGCCTGCCTGTTGTCCACGGCCAGAGATGTGGGGTACAAAGCCACATGCAGGAAGTCTGAGATAAGCTGAGGTTTAGAAGGACATCTAGGATGAGCTCTAGACACCAAAGACATTACACTCTGGATCTTTTTTTTTAAGATTTAGTTATTTATTATGTATACAGTGTTCTGTCCACATGCAAGAAGAAGGCACTAGATCTCATTATAGGTGGTTGTGAGACACCATGTAGCTGCTGAGAATTGAACTCAGAACCTCTGGAAGAGTAGCCAATGCTCTTAACCTCTGAGCTATCTCTCCAGACCTAATTTTTTTTAATTTATTTTATTATGTGTACAGTGTTCTGTCTGCACGTATGCCTGCAGGCCTGAAGAGGGCACCAGATCTCATAGATGGTTGTGAGCCACCATGTGGTTGGTGGGAATTGAACTCAGGACCTCTTGAAGAGCAGACAATGCTCCTAACCTCTTGAGCCGTCTCTCCAGCCCCCTATTTTTTTTTTAAAGTTCAAAATGAACTAGGAAAAATGTAAATAAAAAGTCAAAGTTCGGCTGAGTGGTGGTGGTGCATGACTTTAATCACAGCATTTGGTGCCGGAAGCAGAGACCTGTATTTTGAGATCTGTATTTTGTTTACAGCCATCTTAAGTTCACAAGTAAGATATTCACCTTTGCAGGCAAGTTCAGGACCTAGGACATTAGCCTAGTGAGACCTGCAGGCACCAGGCTTTTAGAAAACAGCATTTTCCTGTGTTAGTCAACAATCACAGACACTCAGTATTTACCTATCAGCTAGGGATGTCTCTGGACCTGAATTCCAGCAGACCNATCTGTATTTTGTTTACAGCCATCTTAAGTTCACAAGTAAGATATTCACCTTTGCAGGCAAGTTCAGGACCTAGGACATTAGCCTAGTGAGACCTGCAGGCACCAGGCTTTTAGAAAACAGCATTTTCCTGTGTTAGTCAACAATCACAGACACTCAGTATTTACCTATCAGCTAGGGATGTCTCTGGACCTGAATTCCAGCAGACCTGACACCTCCCCTCCCCTTGCCCATATGCTATATAACAGCTTCTGAGGAAATAATAAGCGGCTGTTTAATCAGAAACCCTGTCTTGCTGTCATTTCTCATGTCTCTTGTATCCTCCATTCCTCTCCCCTAGGTTTATCAGGGACCACCGTTCGTATCCCGCTGGCCAGGATAATTCAGGAGGCAGACGCAGGCGGTTCGAGGCCAGCCTAGTCTACATAGCAGGATCCATGGCAGGCTCCAAAGCTACACAGAGAAGCCCTGTCTTGGAAAAAAAAAAAAAGTTCGAGGGTTGAAGGCATAGCTCGATGGTAAAGCTTCCACTCTGAGATCCCAGCTCCATCCCCAGCACATACTCATACACATTTAGAAGCAGAGCCAAACCACCACTTGGCTCAGGGTGATTAGGAAAGCTTTCTGGAGGAGGTGGGGCAAGCAGCAGGCAGGGATGAGAGTTCTAGGTAAGGGTACGTTATGAACACCAGCTTGGCACTTGAAGTGGGGACAAGACCTGGTTGGCTTTAGAGAAGCCAATTTATAAGGTTGTGATAGTTTGCAGAACACTCAAAGATTTCTGGGGAAGGTGACAGTTCCCAGGCCTCTTCTGTTCCTACGGTCTTTCTTTCTGTGATGGAGCCTGCTGCCGCTGCTGGGAAGCACTTGGAGACGTGCAGAGGACACTGGTGGTGACAGACAGCTGAGATAGCAGAACAGACGGTGAGTACAGAGGGACATTTACAGCTCCCTCCCCCTCATTTCTTGTGAATCCATGAACAGGAGTGGAGGGATTGTAAAAGGGCTCTGGACGGCCAGGGTCTCCTTTCCTGGAGGGGGCGCCAGAGGACCCAACCCTAGGACACAGCTTTGGAGAGGTTCGGGAACTCAGGCTGGGGTGACAGGACCTCATTGACAACCTGGAACTGTTTGTAGCACTGCCTCTGTTTACATCAGTCTCCAACCCTGTCACTCAGGGTCAGGCACATTCCACAAGGAGAGAACACATTTTAGGTGCCTGCCACACTATTCAGCAAGTGCTCACATGAGAGAAAGGCACCTCACTACACCAGGACATTAGCCACGTGGTGAGAGGGGACGCCAGTCCCCTTTCCTTTACCTAGGAAATTCAGAGTCGCTCCTCTTATTATAAAAGCCAGCCCAGCCAGGGAGCCACTTTCTCTGAGTGAGATCAGAGAGAGAGATCACACTATACCCCCAGAAGCACTTGGGAAAAAACACCCACCTTTTGGTAAAAAGCAGACCAAGGTATTGCGGGATATAGACTCCTGTTTTGTTTTCTTTTAATCTATTTATTATGTATACAACATTCTGCCTCCGTGTATGCCCACATGCCAGAAGAAGGTGCCAGATCTCATTACAGATGGCTGTGAACCACCATGTGGTTGCTGGGAATTGAACTCACGACCTCTGGAAGAGCAGCCAATGCTCTTAACCACTGAGCCATCTCTCCAGCCCCCTAGACTCCTGTCTTTTGAGCAGAAAGGAGCAGCAAGGAATGGAGGACAGTGAGGTCCATGCACCTAGAGTAACTTGAGGGGGGATCTCCTCCTGGACACTGTTCTCTGGAAACATACAAGTGCCCTAGTCAGTTCTTTCATCACCAAAGGAAACGGAAACACCAGTTCCAGGGAGTCATGACTGCCGCTGGAACAGAGAAACATGAATATTTCCTGAGTACCGCCAGGGTGGAAGGCGACTGGACAGCCAGCATGACTAACTGGTGGGGGTCGGTCTGCAAACACCTAGGAGTTCTGTGACTTTATCCTGGGACGGCGAGAGCTCTGAAAGTTTTGTGGAGGGCTTCTGTTTGTTCCCGTGATTTTAAAACAACTTGAGCATATTCTGGGATGTAATTGACGCTCACATATAATGAAGCCAACACTTGCCTTGCTTCAGTAGGTGTCAACATCTTGTCACCAAAGGGCTTTGGCCAGAGGAATGACATGATGGCAGTTGCATTTGAGGGCACCTCGCTGTTCTGGAGAGAATGCTAAGGATGCTGCAGAGCCGGGTGCATGGGTGTCATTAGGTTATAGCTGTCCATTCATTCATTTGTCCCTTCATTCATTTGCTCAATAAATATTTTCTGTGTTTTACTATATGCCTGCCGCTGTCCTTGCTGTTATGAATTCATGTGCAAATAAAGCCTGAGGTTCCTGCCCACTGGAGGTCTTGGCTTAGGAAGAGAAGGCAGACCAGCAAGCAAACAGAGTGAACTAGCTTTCATAGAGCAATATGGAGGCAGGATATTGGAGAGGAAAGGGAGGCCTAGGAGGATGATGCTTATGGTTCAGGGTTGAAGGGAAAATCAGGGTGCCTAGAGCAGCACAGAGTGAGGAGCAGAGGGGCCTGGAGTGAAAGGTGGGAAAGGGTCCTTGGACTCGGCAGTAGCAGACAGGAGCAGTCCACATAAAGGGATTTGGATGGAAGAGTCAATAGGAATTGGTGGTGGACCCAAGGCAGGGAGGGGAGGTATTCAGATGTGTGTTTAAATATCTCAGTAGATGGGGGTACCTTTCCTCAGGACAGGAAAGAGAGACTACAGAGGAGATTCAGACTCCCACAGAGCTGCCCTTCACAATTAGGTTCCTGCGAGGGAGGCCACTCTCACCTCTAACCCCAGTTCCTCAGTGAAGAAACCAGCTGCCACGCATCACATCGTCTGGACAAGCAGTTACCACAAGCAGTTCCGGCCGAGCCCCACTCCAGCTGAAGTAAGTATGCCTCTACCTCCCACCACCTAGAGCTATCGGGATACTTTTTTTAACAAAGATTTTCTCTAATGAGTTTCTAATAAAAATTGACTATAAGATTGCTTCATCTCTGAGACTTTTGAATCTTCCTCCTCCTCCTTCCTCTCTCTCCCCCTCTGTGTGTATATGTCCATATGGATGGAAGCCAGAGGTCAACCTCAGATGTCAGTCCTCAGTCGCTATGCATCTTGGTTTTTGTTTTTTATGTAGCTCTGACTGTCCTAGGACTCTTTCTGTAGATCAGGCTGACCTCAAACCTATAAAGATCCGCCTGCCTCTGCCTCCCAAGTGCTGGGATCATAGGTGTGCGCCACCACACCTGGAGGTTTTTGTTTGAGTCAGGGTCTCTCTCTCTTGTTTTGTTTGTTCTTTTTTTGAGACAGGATTTCTCTTCATAGCCTTGGCTGTCATAGACCTCATGCTATAGACCAGGCTGGCCTCGAACTCACAGAGATTTGCCTACCTCTGTCTCCCAAGTGCTGGGATTAAAGGCATGCACTACCACCTGATCTGAGTCATGGTCTCTTATTAGCCTGAAGCTCACTAACTATGCTAGGCTGACTGGCCAAGGAAGCCCAGAGTCTCTATACTCCCAGCACTGGGATTACAACCACACACATGTACCACCACTACCAGTTTTTAAATGTGGATTCTGGAGATCAAACTCAGTTCCTCATAAACAATTTTTCCAATCCTCTTCATAGGCAGGGTCTCACACCGTAGCCCAGTCTAACCTGAAAATCACAGTGTGGCCCAGCTGCATTCAAGCTCACTCTAGTCCCCCCTCTGTGTGTGTGTGTGCATGCATGTAAGTGTGCACGTGATATGCATGCATTCTTAAGGCTGTGTGCACAAGTGCGAGCACACATGTACATCTGCACGTGTGTGGAGTTAGAGGTCAGTTGATGTGGGCGGTCTTCTGGGAAAGAATATCAGACTCTATGTTTTCTTCACATGATTTTTTTTAATTTATCTATTTTTATTTTATGTGTATGAATGTTTTGTCTGCATGTATGTAAGTGCAACGTGTGTACTGCATGTATGCCTTGTTCCTGCAAAGGCCAGAAGAGGATGGAAATGGAGTTTGGGATGGTTGTACACTGCCATGAAGTGTTAGGAACCAATCCCAGGTCCTCTGAAAGGGTGTCAAGTACTCTCAACAGCTGAGCCATCCCTCCAGCCCCTCTTTGTTTTATTGAGACAGTCTCTCACTGAACCTGGAGTTCACCAATTCAGTCAGACTGCATGGCCATTGGGGGCCAGGTATCTTCCTGTCTCCCCAGTACTGGGACAACAGACATATGCAGTTTTTACACGGGTACTGGGGATTCAAACTCATGTTCTTATGCTTGCACAGTCATCTACCACGCCCTGCTTAATTTTTAAAAATTATTTTTATTGTATATGTATTTACATGTATTTAATTTTATATGTAGGCCAGAAGAGATCATCAGGTCATCTGCAATTGGAGTCACAGCTGAGCTGCCATGTGGATTCTAGGATTCAAATCCTGGTCTTTCCAGATCCCTGTTTTGACGTTTTGAGACAGGGTACCACGACATAGCCCAGGCTGGCCTGGACTTTCTTTATTAATTTGCTCAGCCTTCCGAGAGCTGCAATTGTAGTCAGATGCCATTGTGCTGGCCTTTTCTTTTTTTCTTCATTTCTTCTTTTTAATATTTTTATATGCATTGGTGTTTTGCCTGCATATATGTCTGTGTGAGTGGAGGATGTTGGAACCCCTGGTACTGGAGTGAGACAGCTGTGAGCTGCCATGTACGGGTGCTGGGAATTGAACCAGGGTCCTCTGGAAGAGCAGCCAATGCTCTTAACCTCTGAGCCATCTCTCCAGTCACTGGCCTTTTCCTGCTGGCTTTTTTTTTTTTTTGACAGATTTTAAGAAGAAAGGGGTCCCCTGAGAAGTTATGTCAATGTCTCCTGCCAGTCTGTGGCACTGCTCATGCTGCTGTCCCATTATGTCAGGAGGACAAGAAGCCAAACGGGTTTGCTGGGAGGTTACATGTAGGCCTGGGCTGGAGAGAAGTCTAGAATCAAATCATATTCTCACCTCATGCTGTGATTTGCGTAGCAGACAGAATTATTAGAAGAGAAAAAAAAATGTGGCTCGTGACGATAGCTGGGACAATGAGGCAGAGACCCCCACATCACAACCTAAATGGGAGATCAGCAGCAAGGAGTGCACCCGGCCCAGGAAATGGCTCTTCTGTTCTCTTTAGCCTGCTTTCCAGCTATGAACTGTCCTTGCTGCCGCACCTTGTTCTGGAAGGACATTTTTCTCAGCTGTCTATTTTGGTGTTTGTTGGGGGAGGGGGCATTTGGGGTCATTGTCTGCAAATGAATCCTGGACAGCGGGAGTCCACTGCTCCCGCTCCTCTGCCTGTCAGCTGTCAGCCAGCCAGAGCAGCCTGCAGCTAGGCCTCAGACTGCCTAATGAAGACAGAGAGGTGGCTCTGGCTGTGCACAGGTGTGGCCTCCCCATTAATGGAGGTGACATTCCGAAGCGCTCCTCATTACAGAGCAGACATTGGACGGGGCTGGGACACATATTGATGGCAGCGGGGCCAGCCAGCGTCTGTCTCAAATCCCATTGCCCCTGAGCAGTGAGCAAGAGAGACAGATCATCCTGAGTGTCAAATCCGCGGGCCCCTCTCTTCGCAGAGAAAAATGAATTCTTGACATCGAGGAGCAATGCTGCTACTGGCTGACCCAAGGGTCCTTGGCTTCAGGCCCACCCCATTGCTGAGCAGCCCATATAGAATTCATGCAGGAAGGGATAATGGGCCAGTGCTTGTGGGTCTGAAGTTCTCAACTTCAGGCTTTGATATAGAGGCGCTGATGGCTTTCTTGGAGAGGGAAATGAACCCACATTGAAGCTAGGAGAGTAAGGTTGCAGAAAACTTACAGGTGGAGAGCTGTCAGGGACCAGGGCCACATGAACAAGAACACAGGATGTGAAAACTGGACAGACTTTTCTCTTGGCCTTGCAGGCGTGTGTGGTTGGTTCCTTTGGGACAGGAGCGACCTGCCCATCATTCTTGGAAACACAGGAACTGAGTGTCCGCAGCCAAGACTAAATTGGCCATAAGAAAAGCTCCTACATGCATGCACACACCCCTACAAACCCCAAACCCCGAGCGCACCCTCCCTGGGCCCAGGCTCTGCGCATGCGCATTAGGCCACCCACGCACAGCTTGGTTTTAAACTCGTAGCAGACGGAACTCGGCTTAAAAATAACTATTTTGACAGTTGAGATGTAAATATGTGAGTGACGCGTGGGGCTGTTTTCCCTTCGTGCTTTTCCCCATCCCCCGTGCCAATTCTAGCCCCGGCTCCGCAGAGGCTGAGATGGCAAGAGCGACTCCTGCAGGATACTAGGCGCACTGCAGCGGAAGAATTCTCTGTCAACATACCACCCCGCACCACCTTGGGGTTGGGGGCAAATGTTCTTGTTACATTGTGTCTTGTCTGTTACCTGACAAAAGAGGTTGTTTAGCTACTCCTATTTTTTTGTTGTTGTTGTTTTGAGATGGATCTTGCTAATTACCAGAGGCGGCTCTTGAATTCACAATCCTTCTGTGTCAACCTCCCTAGTGTTGGGATCAGCAGGCGTGCACAGCTACCCGCACACACCCACACCTACTTGTCTTCAGTTCAGTTTGGCCTGCATTTACTGAGTCTCTCCTCTACACCCAGCACTGTGCGAGCTGCAGTGGAACATGTGAGAGACACTAACGACACACTGGCCATTTGTGTGCTTCCAACCGAGTGTCTCAGTTATTGCATCTCGAACACCGACCTGCCCAGAGTCAGGCTCTAAGCTAGGAAAGCACCTGAGTATGTTATCTGATGACACTCACGAAAGCTCAAGGGACTGGTGTTACTGTTTGCATCCTACAGGTGGGCAGCGGAGGTGTGGGACATGAAGTGACTTCGGTAGGCTGCCTCATCTGGTAGGACACTGAGATGTGAACCCGAAGCTAGTCCTTACCTAGGTGAGGGTGAAGAGCAGCAACCACTATCTCTAGGGGTAGGGAACAGGATAGACAACACCAAAGTCTGCCTATCTGGCCACCAGTGTTTCATTTAAGCTAAAGCCAAGACCACCAAGGACACTTTGAGTGTGTCAACTGCTGTCTTTCTCCATTTCTTATCCCCGACAACAGAGGGGAAGGAGCGGAGAGCGTACAGTGTCTTTGAGACACCTCTTTCAAAGAAGGGTGGAAAGAGAGGGAGGAAGGAAGACTAGAGAGTAAACAAGTGTATGTTTGAGTATTTGTAGCCCAGTCAGGTACAATTCTGAGAGAGTCCAGCCAGCTGGTCTTTGGCTCCTTCCCTGTCGAGTGTCCTATGCCCTTGGCTAGGTGTCCACTAATGCTCTCAGATATGTTATGAGCACCGTGTGCCTGAGGAGGCCAGAAGAGGGTATTGGATCCCCTGAAAGTTACAAGCGGCCTCCTGTAGGGGTGAGAACTGAACCCGGGTCCTCTGCAAAAGTGGCAAGTGCTCTTTGTTTCTTTGTTTTTCGAGGCAGGGTTTCTCTGTAGCTTTGAAGCCTGTCCTGGAACTAGCTTTTGTAGACTAGGCTGGCCTCAAACTCACAGAGATCCACCCGCCTCTGCCTCCCGAGTGCTGGGATTAAAGGTACGCAACCATCACCCGCTAAGAGGGGCAAGTGCACTGTGCCATCCCTCCCAGTTCTGCTCTCAGGTTCTTTCTCTCCTTCCTAGCAAAACCTGTCCCAGGAGAACTTCTGATGTAGTCACCAATGCTGGGGAATAAATGTCTGTTAGCCACTCAGCATTCACTTCCCTCCTGGATTCTAACCCCAAGCATTATGTCCAAGCACAAATGAGACACCAGGAGTCAGACTTTGAGAGAGGAGAGGAACTTGGGAACAATAAGACTCACTTGTGACATAAGAGGTTCCCACAGCATCCGATGGCAAGATCACAGTGGGTTTTGCCTGTGTATCTGGCCTCCAAGGCTCAGCTCCTCTGAGAGGCTTTTCCTGGCTCTCAAGCCCCAAAGCATTTTGCTTGAACTCTGCCTAGAGGGTCTGGCATTCCTTGAGCTTTGTCACGTTGCTTTCTGTCATATTGCGAATTCCTAAGGAGGAGGGGGCACTGGCTGACTTCCTATTTCTCCTGCAGTGGTTCCCACAGTGCTCTGCTCAGGGTCAGGACTCAATACTGACAATGAATTCAGCGGACAATAGCACACATTTCCTCAGGGCAAAAGCGGAGATGCAGGTAGCAGAGGGGCTGAGGCAGTCAAGCAAGACGACTCCTGAACCAAAAACACAAGATGTAGGCCTGTCCCAGGCAAGCCTGTGAACACTTCCATTACTTTGTGCCAGGCGTTAAGGCAGCTGTGCCAGAAAAAAAAGAGCCACCCTGGCCACGAACAGTCAGTGTACTGCTGCCTACAAAGCCACACATGCCCAGCTTTGAGGAAGCTCAACCAGGAGGATCAAATGTTTGAGGCCAGTCAAGCTAACAGAGTACATCCCCAGGCCAGCCTGGGCAGTAGAAAAAGATCCTATCAAGACCCAAGGTAATCAATTCATCTACAGCTGTTCCTTCCTTACAGGATACTGGCTTTGAGGTTAAGGGCTGATGGCTCAGGTTCTCTGTCTGTCCCTTCTTCTTTTTTTAATATTTATTTATTAATTTATTATGTATACAATATTCTGTCTGTGTGNTTTGGAAGAGCAGGCAATGCTCTTAACCACTGAGCCATCTCTCCAGCCCTGTCTGTCCCTTCTTAGGTTCGTGTTTCTTCACAGTAAATAGAATCTCTGCCCTGGTCCCTTCAATCCAAGTGGAGCCTTGCTCGCTACAGTTCCTTTTCAGGTGGTATAATTCATACCACCTGGCAACCTCTGTAACGAATGTGCCTCCATCTTTCTTCCCTTGCAAGGCTAACAATTGTGCGTCCTGTCAATAGTTCTGAGAAGCCCAAGCAAAGATCTTTATTTTATATTGAAGTAGCTGTGAGCCATGAAATCACAGTGCAGTTCTAAACCACTGCCCCTTTGCGGCCCTGGTCATTTTGACCCACTAGTTCTCTGAGACTCAAGGAGGCTGACTTCCCCTGTTTACAGATAGTACAAAAGAGATTCAGAGTACCGTACCAGGACCCTGGGTGGTCCCTAGTGCTCCTCTAGGCTGCTCATCACCTGCATACACACTCCGGATTTTGCTGCCCAGCTCCATTCTCCCTCCTCGCAGATCAGGGGAAACACACTTGACTTCTGCTGCTGTGTACTACAGTGTGAAATCAACATGGATGCCCCACAAGCCTTGACAACATAATTCACTTGCTGCAAAGGAACATAATAAAGTGTGTTTATTACAGCAATTATTGGAGCAGAATCTGCCAGCATGCTTTTCAGTGGCAACCAGAAAAGTGCTTCCTCCAGATGCATAGATTTCGGAAACCGTGCAACTAGGGCCAAAATGAAACCGAGGCTTTGTAAATGGGTCTCAGTCACACTAAGAAAAAGAACCTTTCAGGAGTCAACTCAACCGAAGCAGAGGTTAAGATGTAGATTGCTGTTTGCTGGGTTAAGATCTGGACCTGTTTCCAGGGTCAAGTTGTTGGGGACATACACAAAATGCACCCCATAACCCAGCTACCCCACATGCTGGGTTCACAACTCACTGATTGACATAGGAGCATATAGATGGCCATTAGCACCAATGATTCTCAGGGATTCCCTGCCACTGTGGTGGAATTCAGGACACAGGAAGACAATTAAAGGCTGGGCCTTAGAGGAGAGGCAGAAGGAACAGCTAACGTTTAAATGCTGCCTTCAAGGGCATCATTACACTGCAGGCTAAAGATGTAGCTCAGCAGGAGAACGTTTGTCTAGTAGTTCTGAGGTCTGGGGCTTCATACCCAGCACCTTGCAGGAGCCTGGAGGTGGAACCTCAATTTCCTGAAGGGAATATGGCTAAGTTAGAGGGAGTCTGATTCCTAGCCTGGAGAATACATGCTGCCTTGCTTCAGGGAGACTAACTAAACAGACACAAATGCATTTGCCCTCAACTCTTTGGTAGAGGGACAGAAGGGAAGTAATTTAAATTCCACAGCAACAGCAAGTTATCTGACTGCTGTAACCAACTAAGCACAATTATTGCTTATGCCAACAAGACATTCCTCAGAACGGTGCCCCCAATAGAGGCAGCAGTGCATGACTTGGCTTACTGAGAAGACATCCTGACAGTGGTCACCCCAGCTGATCAAAGTTCTGACCTCTCAGAAAATACAAAACTGGTTCTTTAAGCCAGCAAACCCAAAAAGTCCCCTTGGCTACGGGATGACTTAAGTGTCCCCCCTTTCCCCAGCATTCCTTTCCCTCCTTGGGCCTCTGTGAGGAGGTGCTAGGCTGAGGGATGAGGGCAGAAGGCAGCTGGGCTCTCTGGAACAGAGCAAGTCAGAGCTTTGAGCATCATGAACAACAGGATAAAAATAGCAGCGTTACCATGGCAAGGGAGGCTGGGAGAGTCCTGAGGATGTGTCTAGGTCCTGCCATCTCCCCCGCTAGCATTCCTCCCGCCCCTCAGATGGAATATAGGAATGAACTGAGGGAGGAGAGGCCGCCCCAGCAGGGTAGGAGCAGACCAAAAGCCCACTCAGAAAACCGTTAAACTTTAGACCCTGGGTGCTTCTGCCAGTGCCCAGACTGTCCAGGTTCCAGGACCCCTGGCTTCTGAAATATCTTCTTTGGTTTAAGGATGCTCTGAGCAGCTCCTAGTTCATCCTTCCTGCGGACAGTCTGCTTTCCATGCGAGGTTCTGATCCCACAGGAATCTAGAAAAGGGGTCTATCCCACAACTCTAGCATGGTGGGCACTAACTACTCCAGAGCTGGGGGACCAGAGGGTTTGCTCTGATAAGCCAGGCACCCTGGTCCTGGGTGGTTTACCAACATATGCTTTGAAGCTTAGGAAAAGGTGGTGATAGCTATGATCGTTCTTCCTGTCTGCTGAAGACACAGCAGATTCATCCCTAGGGAAGACTCAAGTTCTTGGGGGGCTGTTATCCCAATCACTCGCCAGGCACAGCAGTAACCTTCAGGATGAATGGTGGACTTCCTAGAGCAACAGCTCGGAGGCCGCTGAATGCAGCTGTCCAGATCCCTCGCCCGTTGAAGGCCTGTCTTTGAGGTTGGGGACCAAGGGTCCGTCTCTAAGTTTCAGCCATGTCTGGCTACGTCCAATACAAAGGAAGGCAGGTGTGGGACTCATCCGTGGGAGAGAGGAAGCAGTTTCTCTGGTCAGGAGGAACTCTAGGGGAAAACTGCAGCTATTCACACAGAATTAGTGTCTCTCGCCCACTGTTGTGCAGATCCCACCTGAGGGATGGGGGAAGGCGGCTGCATCATCTTAGAAATGGGCAATGGGAAGCTACATGAAGTGAACCAAAGCAGAGATTAGGCCCATCTGTGCCATAGGAACATAGAGATGGCAACAGTCCCAGCCTAGACAGCGCCTGGAGTCAGCGCAAGCCAGACTTACTTTAGTCTCGCTATAGGGGGAAGAGAGAGGTGTACCAGCTCTCACTGGAGGAACATTCTAGAAGAAGCCATGGTCTAGGGCTTTCCCTCACACTCCACCGCTTCTCAGATCTGCCTGTCTCTTCACCATGGTGTCCTCTGAGGCACAGGACACCTGACACCCCACAAAGTCCTGAACTCATAGAGTACAGCAGTGCAATCCCTTTTATCGCCAAAGAAACCTGTCCCAGAAACAAGGCCTGACTCATCCAAGGTCACAGGACCACTGGTGCTCAAGCAAGGCTAGAACACAGGAGATCTGCTCTTGGCTCAGGGCTCCTTGTATCTTGTATGTCTACGCCAGTTAAATTACTGCTTTTTACTTTCTTCTTTGACTTTTTCTATATGTTTCTATGGATCCATATACTGCCTCCTGTAGGAGCGAAGAAAGGAAATAACATTCTAATTAGCTATTTTGAACTGAAGACAAGGAGTCCTTGGGTGTCCTGGGTCAGGGTCTTAGAGGACATTCAAGTCCCAAGAACCCCAACAGTCATTTATAACTAGTTCCATAGTCCACGAGGCGGAATCTGTGTTAAAGTGAGGGACGCCAGGGAAGAGGAGTGCCATGCTGAAAGAACCAAAGGTGTGCATACCTGCCTCACCCTAAGAGGAGAGAGGGCCACCTCAGTAGAGTCTGAAAACCCGTGGGCTGGCCTTCCCTCAGGCAGAGTGCAGGGAACCTTAAGCAGAATTTACAAAATTGACTGAACCCAGGCAGAAGCTGAATTGGGAACAAGTTCCCGGCTGCTTCCCCCTTCCCAGATGCTGAGAGGGGTAGACTCCCCATCTTCTTGAGAAGAGTCAAAATAATAAGCGTTCTGTTTGCTAGATGCTACTACTGCCTCCTACTCAAGCCATGCCTACTGCGGAATGGCTCCACCTCACCCAGGAAGAAGGGAGGAAGGGCAGCTGCCTGCAAAGGGAGGGGTGGTGGCATACACTCAAAGAACCTTGAACCACCTAGGATCCTATAGGAAGGGCTTGAGATATCCAGTGTCCCTCCCACACCAAGGACGCCCTCGTGGGGTAAGCAGCTCTCCGAGTCAGCTCTCTGCCAACATGTGGGGCTGCCTCCCTGCCAAGGGCTGTGAAGTGAGCACAGGAGAGCTGCTCCCTTGTTACCCTTTCCAGACCTAAGCTCTCCATTCTCTGACCTGTCCTCTGGGTGAGCCTATGTGGTTGGGACATAACACCCAATGCCTCTTAGTGTTGGGGATGTGATTTCATCCTCAGGTTCCAGAGAGACTTCTCTGATTGCAGCCTGGAAGGCAGGCCTCGGCTAGCAACACTCGGGGAGGGATCTCTGGCTTCAGTAACGACATACACCCCAGAAACGTTTCCGCCAATCTCCGCCTCTCCCAAGGACTCCACTGTCTAAGAGGAAATTAGAAGTTTGCTTTGTTCCTTATGACCCCACTGGCCTTTGCTGCAGATGCTTGCTGTTTCCCCGAGGAAAGGATTTGTTTAGGAGTCTTTGAATAGAAAAGAAAATAGCAGACCTTGGGTGGTTCAGGCGGGAAGACATGAAAAGCCAGTGGAGAATAGGGAGAAGCCTCTTGGCTGTGCTCAGGTTCTACCAAGATGACCTGAAACACCCCTTACCAGGAGTACCCTATTTGCTGAGAGGCCCTCACTGAGTTCAGGCCTTCCTTCATCTTGGATCTTGACCCTCCTGCCAGGCCTTTGTTTATCTGTTCTGCCCCCCAAGGGAACATGACTCCTTTCTGTGATGAACTGTTCCCATGAGGAGAACGGCAAGATAGCAGACCGGAAGCTGCAGAAACGTGCTTCTATTGCTAGAGTTCATTCCTAATTCCCAGCTCTCTGTCTAGCACCTGAGAGATCTGGGCACAATGAAAAGGCCAGGGGAGAAATGGTGAAGGGAGGAGAGAGGAGGGAGAGGAAAGGAAATGCTTCTTCTGCTTCTGAACTCCTAGAAACGAGTGTGGGGCACAAGATCCTGAAGCAGGAGGAAGACAGTGGGCTAGGAAGATGAAGGGAAAAGCCAAGGACAGTCCTAGGGTTCCCCGACCCAAGAGTCCTCTGAAGGTGTTGCATGCCAGTATAATACCCTCTCCAGCTTCCCAAGGAGAGGAGAGGAACAAGGGATGAAGGAACAAAATGGGGGTAGTGGTTTGGCCTAGATCTGGGGGACAGTCCCTGAGGAGACATCTGTGAGCACTACAGGAAGCTGGTGGGCCAGGGCCAGAACTGAGAGAAGACAGACCTGTGACACTGTCACCCACTGCCTGGTCCCTCGAGTGTCTAACTCTGGCCTCCCTCCAACCTCAGTCCTGGCCTACCTGGCCCAAGAGGATGAAGGAAGGGGACTGAGACCCTGGGGCCCCAGCAGAAAGTCCATCTTGTGCGTGGAGGTGGTGTCCCTACATCGAGCCCTCCAAAGTTTGCAAGAATAGCTACTTTCCTCTCCCAAGGCCACATTAGCTTCATGGGAGGAGTAACCCTGAGAAGAGCTTGGGAGCCTCATCTCTTGGTCGCAGGCTGCCCAGTCTGCTGAAGAAGGCAAGAGGCAGGTCCCACAAATCCCCTTGTGTGGCTGAGGCCTCTCTGCAGGAGCACAGAAGATTGGAAGTGAATAGGGGTGGCCATAAGAAGGCTCAGGAGGTTGATGCCCTCATGTTAGTCAGAAGCAAGTTAAATGAAGGTAGAAGACACACACACTGAGCTCCACAGCAGTGAGCAGCCTCGAGCCTGGATCCACTGGGAGCTGACAAGGGGGCCCTGGCTCTGCTCACACCACTGTTTCCCGCTCTCTTTGAACGTCTTCCTTCTTCCTCTTCATCTTGCAGAAGCCGTGAAGACCACAGAAACAGGCGAAAGTGAACTGGGGCATGCCCTGGGCCGGGCGGGGAATGCTCACCAGATATCTGTAGGGAAAGGCAGGGTAGAAGAGTGGGAAGCAAGGAGAGAGAGAGAGAAGCAAACTGGGGTTATCATTCCCAGAACCCTTGGGGCTCCCTGAGGCTATTGCTTGTCCTATCAAGTAAAAGAGTTCGACCACTAAATCACAGCTTCTCATTTCCTGCCACGTGTGGGAGTGGCATCACCTTAAAAGAAGGCCCAGTTGCTATCTGTGTTGTTCCCAGCCTTCTGCCTCACCTCATCCCCACTCAGCTGCAGTTGGGGACCAGGAAGCGAGCAGGCTTTAAACAGTCTCTGGACATGCCATTTCATGAAGGTTCCAGAATCCCATGTGTAGGTGGGACTGGGGTGTCCACTTGATTCTTGAGGTCGCATATCCAACACTCCAGACATGGGAGGTTACAGATTGAAGAAGCCTCCAGCTAGATATCTAGAATGGAGTCTTAGATTCTGTCCTTCCCTAACAATCCCATGTTGTCTGAAACTCTTAGAGAACCCTGTAAGGGCCATGAGGTAGCACACAATCCCTCTAACGCTGTCCTGGCCATGCAGAAAACAGACAGCGAAGGGAGGGTCTTCAGCCAACAGGCATTTATTTGGCTCCTGCACTACATAAAAGACTGAGAGGGTGGTACATGGTCCATTTCTTCTTCCCCAGGTAAAAGGTCAGTCTGAGGTGACGGTTGAGGCTGAGGTAGGGCTGAGGTGGAGCAGAGTCTGGTTGGAATTATGGGCTCAGGTTGGTGAAGCACATCCTTCATCCACTCATTTCCATTTTCCTTGCATTACTCATCTGCCTGGCCGCCCCTCCCCCCTCTTCATATCTCTGCCCATCCTGTCCCTAAACAATCCTGCTGTAAGAGCAAAGGGGATGCCTTCCAGTCAGCTTAGCAGGGAAGCTTAGAACAGAAAGGCAGGCACCCTACCCAGAGATTAAGCCAACACACCAGGCCTGATGGGAATGGCTTCTCTCTCTAGGAAGAGCATTGGGAGAAAGGAAGGAGGCGTGAAGCAACAGGCCTCTTGTTGGTTCCCAGTCGCTTAGCCCCCAAAATAATCACACAGAATCTGTATTATTTAAATCACTGCTTGGCCCATTAGCTCTAGATTCTTATTGGCTAACTCTTACATATTAATTTAACCCATCTCCATTAATCTGTGACAGTGGCTTATGGGTAAAGTTTTGGCATGTCGCCATCAGGGCTACATGGCATCTTTCTGACTCTGTCCTTCTTTTTCCCAGCATTCAGTTTAGTTTTCCCTGCCTAGCTAAGTTCTGCCCTGCTAT
>LOJH01047478.1:0-12915 GCA_001685095.1 Ellobius talpinus
CCTTGATGAGCTCCCATTAGATCAGCCCCATCGTCCCAGTGGGTGGGCACACCCAGTATCTCATTTTGTAATAAAGTGATCTTTACTATCTATCTACCGTGGATTCCCTATAACCCTCAAAAGAACATGTACAATGCTAGTCATATAATAGATTTACACACTAAACAGTTTCTTTTCTGATCACTTGTCAGTACTCTGAAACAGTTGCTTCTATACTCTCTCTATATCAAAGTGTTCCCTTGCCCAGATAGAGTGTGGCTCTCAAAGGCTTTGAATAGTGTTATCTTTGGCTTCATATAAGAATGGTTGTTGTTTAATGTTCACAAAGACCAATATTGATTCTAAAGGTCCTTTCTGACCTTTTCCTCCAATGGTAACCCTGACAAATAGTCCTCCAATAATTAGTATTGATAATTCTGTCCTGATATAACCCACAGTCACCATGAATATAAGTCTTGGGTTTCTGAAAAGAACATACCTCACAGAACCAGAATTTCTGCACTTAGTTGCAGGCTCACATCAGTTGCTCTGGATTAGATACTGAATGCCTGCCTTTTTCGTTTTGTGAGATGATCCTAAATGATCACATCATTGTGCATTTTATTCTTATTAATCATTCATTATTTTTGATGCTTATATTATAAAGTGAATATAACATGCCATAAGACATAAACAGTAAATCCAGAGTATTCTTCTGAATGTAAAGCACATGGAACAATGGGAAAGAAAAAGTAATAAATGTTCTTTCTGGGTGAGACATTTGGATACTGTTATACAATTATTTAACAATAATTACTATAAATGTGTAAGTGGAGACTGCTTGTTCATTACCCAGCCTAACAGACCCAAATAATCACACAGAAACTATATTAATTACAGCACTGTTTGGCCTATTAGCTCAGGCTTCTTATTAACTAAAATATCTCAAATTATCACATTTCTGTTAATCTGTGTATTGCCATGAGGCTGTGGCCTACCAGAAAGATTTCAGCAGCTGTGCCTTTCTCTTTCAGCAGCTACATAGTGTCCCTCTGATTCTGCTCTCCCTCTCTCTCTCTTTCTTTCTCTCTCTCTCTCTCACACACACACACACACACACACATCTCTATTCAGATTTCCCATCTGGCTTTACTCTGCTAAGTCATTGGGCAAAGCAGCTTTATTCATCAAATAGTAAAACAACACATATACAGAAGGACTAAAGATGTAAAGTATTAACTTAAACATAGTAAAATTATATATAACAAAACAGGTGTCAAGCAAGAATTACAGTTAGAATTTAATCTATTAGTGTCTTCAGGACAAGTTCATCAGTTGCTTTCTTCTATGTCCTGAAGAATGTCTGCCGACTCTTTCATAAAGCAGGAACCTGGAAGGCCTGTCTCACCTTGTATAGGCAAGTTCAGCAGTTATTTTTCTGTAGGTCCTGCATGTCCAGTTTAAATATCATACCGTCAAGCAATACAGGCAAGAGCAGTTTCTTGTCCAAATAACTAGCCTGTGTAACAATGATGGCAAATTCTATAACAAGTTACTTCAATGCCCATAAACCCCTTGAAATAGATTGTTTCCACCCAAAGCAGACATGTCTCACTGTCAAGAAAAGTCTAAGTTCTTAAAAAAATCTTTTAAAAGCTATATTCTGTAGGTCTTTGAAGCATTGAAGATTATTTATCTAACTGAAATATATCTCTATATGTCTAGAAAACCTAACTAACATGACTACAGTTGGACTATTATAGATGAGTATCTATCTATTAATCTGTATTTTTAATTATACATTACATTCTTAAGGAGCTGCATAAACACAATACCTTAAATAAGAGGAGAAATACATATATACATTATAACAAAATCAACCTTAAATATGTACCAATAGACAAATATCCATATCAATGCCAAGTATTCATCTCTATATCATATCCTCTTTTTAATTTTTTTTTAGAAATTGACTATGAACAATAAACATTCATAATCAACCCAATTTAAAACAGACATTTATAAGCAATCATTTTGTGAATTTGGGCATTGTTTTCTCCAAATTACTTGCAGCTTGTTAGGCAAAATATTTTTAATGTTCATGGAGAACTTTGGGGGGTCTTGTTCCATCAAACTGCATTAACCTGGAAGGAATCCACAGGTCCTCATCTTCTGTGGAAACAAAAGCAAAACCTCTTTTCCAAAGCAACATATCCTTAGATTTAAATATGAAAAATAAGATTCAAGATACATATGTATAGTTTTAGCTTAGTAGCCTTCAGAACCAAATTCTCTCTGCAGTCAAAAAATTCAAAGAAAACACAATATACAAATAAAACAGACTCTCTGTGTTTTGTCCAATTTTACATGGCTTTTTAAAAATCACTTTTAGTCTTATAATCTATGTCTGTTTGTACCCTTTTATTTATTGCTTTTTGTAACTGTCTACAATATTTTTCCTCTCTCTCCTAAGCCAGTGTATATTTTTTAAACATACTGTTACCTGTTCAAAAGTTTATTTTTGTTTGAATCTATCTTTATTGTGTATCTGTAATCATTTTCTAACCATGAGTGCCTTTTTTAATGCTAAGCAGGCATGAATAGGACCAATTCCATGGCACTGGATGTTTGTTCCACCAAGTTCAAGATGACAGAGGGATGTTCACCACCTCTGTGAGCCATTCCCACCACTCCAGCTCCAGGGAAGCAATTGGTCTATATTGCCCTTAAGCAGCTTGTAGCACTCTACTCACAAACCCCATTTAAATGCTCTAGATGGACGTTTCAATGAACCAGAGTCCTTTGTGTCAGTAAGAACCAGGAAGCCTTCTCTTAAAGAAGCCATGCTGCTTTGCTGCTAATGTTGAGTCAGGAAGCCTTCTCTTTAAGATATCATGCCTTTATTTGCAACTAACTAACAGAGCCCTCATGAGAAAAATCTTGCTACCAAGAAGCCATGTTTAATCCTGTTCTTTTCTGTCTAGAATTCTTTCCCAAACTCTTTCAGATTTTATGTAGATGTAGCTGACTCACACTGGTGCACCATTTTTATGTTTACTTATAATTACATATTTCATATTACTATCATCAAAAACATAAGAAGGTAAAAGCATGTTTATTGCATTTTAATTATAGATGTCCCTAAATCATTTAGCTCCTTTTGACTTTAAGCCTTATGTACTAATTGAAGTAAATTATTTATTTTATTTCTTTAGATTCTATCAAATACATATTTCTTGCAATAGATATTTTCTGGCAATGAAAATATAAACTTTACAGTATATCTTATTAAGTTACCTGTCTAATAAAACACCCATAAAGTGAGTTATAAAAGGACTTGATTGAATTCTAACCCAGCTATAAAAATTGAAATGCCTTTATTGCGCCTAGATATTAAAATGTCATACAATTTTTCATTTTTAAGCACCTTGAGTTGACATTTTCCTCATTGGTAAAGATGTAAACATTGTATTAAAATTGATCTGCTCACTAAATTACATTTTTCTGATAATTATATGAATTGACATTTCTGAATTTAAATCATACATTAGTGTATATGTGTGTGTGCATGTGTGTGGGCATGTATGTGTGTTTAATATAATGTCATTAAAAGCAGTGTCCATTAAACTGAAGCCTAGGAAAATGGCAAAATTTTAGAAGAAAAATCTCACTAATAAATATACAATATAATCAGACCTTTAGTACTATAATAAATACTTAGCTTCTACTTCTACAGATATTAATTTGAACATGCTAAATTTATATTTAGAATATTAATGCAATATGGGATAGTAAGATTTTGCAATATAACTTTTAATGCTAATTATATTTATTTTTCTGCATACTTATATCTCCAAAGAAATGAATAAATATTTTCTTTGAGATATTCGTTTATTTAGCATTTTTAATGATTTCAGAAAATCAGAATTCAAAATAGAGAAAAATTTAAAATAATGACTAGGTGGTATTTTGGAGACTTAAACATGTCTGACGAAGGTTGCAGTAGATTTATTTGCAATCCAATAACATTTGAAGAGTCACTGGAAGTTACAGGTTTCATAATTAGAATATCTGGGAGAAATATTATTTTCTCTTTTCAAGTTATTCTTTAGAGTCATATTGACAGTATAAAGAAGATGTCTACTGTCTTAAGAACATAAACTCAAGATTTTTTTAAATTGTGAGTATTTTCAAAAGTATTTGGAAATGACTAAAATAATTAAAACACAAATTGGACAATATTGTGTCTTTTGAAAAGTATTTTATAGATCAAACATGAAGATGACTACCTTTCAAAAATTGATGTTTTGTTTTAATCCTTGTTCAACATATAATTTATAAAATCATATTGTTCTTTAGATTCAGTTTTAATAATAGAAAAATTTAAAGTATATACTATTTATTAAAACTTAAATTGCAATTCTAAATTTGTAAATAATGTTATTTCTTTAAGTCATGCCTTCTTCAAGGGGCTCTGGTTATAAGTGATCCCATAATTTCTACATGTAAACTCTTATACTTTATGCAATACCCTAGATCTATAGAACTAGTTCTTGGCTGATACATACTAGAAATGCCTTTATATCATGCTTACATTCTCTGGTCTGGTTTCACAGGCTATGTTCTAAATATACCAATCGAAGCTAAAGCCAATACTTGGAAATGTAACTCGTCTTTGATCAAAATTAAAATTATTTACTGTGAAAATAATTGTTTACTGTCTGAACAAAAGGTGAGCTACTAAGGAGAAATACTTCAAAATAACATATCTGATGCAGCTATGTTTCAAGAACATATACTACATCATAGAAGCTAACTGGTAAGAAAGTCAGATACTTGATCAGTCATTGACTAACACACAAACATTTCAACATGAAAGATAAATGGCTGATAAGTCACCTTAATGGAAATCCAACATCCTGTAGCAGCACCATAATGAACGTCATTTAAAAGTAACGAGATAATAGTCTCATGTGGTTGGAGAAAATAGCAATAATTGTGGCACTATTAAGTCTGGAGAGGGTACAGAACAATTCTGACCCTTTGAACACTGAAGGCAAGGACATACATTTTTTATAGACACATTGAGACATGTTGCCACAGTGTTTATAAGGCTGTCCTGTACAGTTAAACAGATCAACAGGAATAACATTGTATGATAACTGATGGCTTAATAGTATTGCCCAAATGAACAACAACCTCAAACCTTTAAAGGCACTAATTCATAATTATAATCATGTAAAATAGACTGAAGTCATGGTCAATAACCAAAGGACACACAGTTTCGATAAGTGTGGTATTTAATGAAGCTCTAATACATTATTCATAGTGAGAGTATCTGATTTCAAATGTTCTATACAATATAATCTGACTTTATTACATTAATGAAGATAAATACAATAATGAAAGTTGGGAATAATTTATCAAAGTTTCTATATAGAACAAAGGGTCACTCTGTAAAGGTTATAAAGACTATTTATGGAGTGCTGATGTGTTCTGAAATACACATTATGATAATAACATGAAAGAATACATGTAATATAATTCATAAAGCGAGCTTAGTAAAGTGACTATGGGGTTGAAAATATTGAGATATCATAGTGGCTAAAAGTTCTTTTAACTCTTGTAGAGGCTCTGGGGTTTCAAACAACTGTTTAAAACCATCAGAAATTGGATAATGCCTCAAACTTCAGTTCCCAGGAATTCGACACCCTCTTCTGACCCCACAGGCATCTTTATGCATCCGATGCACAGCCATACCCTTAGGCACACACAGATACACATAACTAATAGAATTATTACATTCCAAAATGATGCCACTGCTGTTAAGCCTGCCAAACCTTTCAAGCTTAACAACCTGTGTTCTGTACCCCGAATCCACATACCGAAACCAGATGGGATGGCGTGTGTCTGGAAAACTAGCACTCCTGCAGCAATGCCAGAAGATAAAACAGGATACTTCTCTGGAAGGTTGTGGGCAATGTGGTGGTTTAAATGAAAGGTGTTTCCTATAGGTTTAGGTATTTGAGCACTTAGTCCCCAATTGGTTTTGCTGTTTGTTGAGGTTTAACAGATGTGGTCTTGCTGGAGGAAGTATCTCACTGGGATCAGACATGGTTAAAAAAATCTGGTCTCAGGGCTGAAGAGATATTTCAGTGATAACGAATCCTCATTATTCCTACAAAGTACCTAAATTCTCATTGCCAACTTGGTGACTCACAATCACCTGTAACTATAGTTCCAAGTGATCTAATGCTCTCTTCTTGCCTTTAGGGACACTGAATGAATGAGCTGCAAAAGTATACATGAATAAAAATCCACTCATACGCATAAAATTAAATAAATATTTCTAATATTGAAAAAAATAAAATATGGGATCCCTCAGCTATCTGCTCTGCTTGTAATTCCTGCAGGTTGTTTCTCTGCCATGATTGACTTTTCTCCCTTTAGCACTGTAAACCAAAATAAAAATTCACCCATAAGCCATTTTAGTCACAGATACGTTTCTGGTATTTAGCAGCACACAAACAAGAGATAACATGCCATGACTCAAAAGTTGGAAGGTACTAAACGACTCTTAAAGGCTTCCTTTGATTTCCTCATTCATGTGATAGCATGCACCTGACTGCACTCATATGCACATTATTCATCCCCAACCATAATAAATTATAATAATGAATATGATTTTAAAATTACACAATGGCAAAACAGGAGTATGTTTAGATCATACCAACTTAAAAATGCATTAATGGAAATAAGACTACTGTTTCAGATAAAGCCTTTTCAATCACTGTGTGAGAAGTTATTTTCTAGATAGATGATGTAGTTATCATCCTGAATGAGTCTAAGGCTTCTCAAATAGAATCGTTTAATTAAACTTAATTTGCAATGAACTTTTCTGATTTTAGTCACAAATTCAGTAAACTTTTGCCTCTCCTGATCCCACATAAAGTAAGAGATTTAAAACTAAAAAGGAAGTGATGCTGCTGGTTTTCAGGAAGTGTCATCAATTCTGTTAGGGAAAGCTACTGCACCCATTCCCTTATTCTCTGAACATTATAGAATTATTTTAGTAAATGGGAAGTCACAATGATTTCACTTTTACATTCTTAACCATTTAGCAAACTTACTGTCACAACATGAGTGGAAGTAGCTTTTTCTTTGTTTTGTGTTCCAAATTCATACTTTTGTTTTAATTTTTAAATGGAAATGACTTTTTGTTTAAAGTATTTTCTAGTTTGCTGAGGATTTGAAAAGCATGTGGTTTGTGTTCCCTGATAATATGCATGCTTTTCTATCATTCATTTCTAATTAATTTTCATGCTTAAAGTCACAAACATAAGTTCATATATTTTCTGTACCATATCTGTTATAGATATCAACATTAAATGTTGGGAATGTACTTACATACAAAATTTTCATTACTGTAATACAAAGAGGTATTTTATTTTCATATTTTGAAAGTTTTGAGACATGATCTCACTAGCTGTCCTGACACTCACTATGCAAATAAACCTGGCCTCAAACCCTCAGAGATCTGCCTTTCCTTGCATCCACAGTAAAAGAATTAAAGATATATGCCACTGTATGTGGTTATTTATACATTTTGGTTTGATAATTTAAACAAATACTTGAACTAATGGTAGATTGAAAAAATATTAAAAGAGTTTAATTATAGCAAGTGATTTTTCAACTAATATCCAATGATGTGCAAAAATTATAAACAAATGTACACATGTAGTCATATATTATCATTTATGTTTTATAACTAAGAAACAGTTCAGTAAAAATTAAAAAAAGAAAATTAGGGAAACGTAGTTAAGTCATCAAGAAAATAAATTTTAAACAAATTGTAAATATATAAAAAGTTTACATGAATCTTATTTAAAACTCTGTATTTCTCCTTCATTGACCTGAAGTTCAGGATGTATGACTGTTACTACAACCAAAGCAATTGATGGTAATAATCAAATGTTAAGCATTTGCAGAAGTCCGGATGAGAAAATGCCTTTCCTGAGATGTTTAAATTGAGCTCTTCTAAAATCCTCTAAGCATTTCAAATCTAAAAATAGCCTAAGTTATTCAAGTCTTTAATAATGTGCAAATATAATTCCATCCTTTCTAAACTCCAGGTATGTGATAATTCCTATCATTTTTCATTAAAGGCTGTTAGATTTTGAACATTTAAAATTCTAATCTCCTTTCCACAAAGGGATGAAATGGAATTGAAATCAATCTTAAGAAGATCACACATTTTATCTGCTTAGAGGAAGGATACTGCTCCAGAAGCTTTTGGCAGAAGGCAAGGAGGAAGGGAGAAACAGGACCATTACACCACCAGGAAGATGTTTCTGGACAAGATGCTCAGACATATGTATAGCAAGATGTGGAATCAAAACAAAAAGTATATAAAATATCCTTCCATATTGAAAATAACAGAAAATGTTATAGTCTCCTTAAGACAGATGAAAGTTTTAAGATTATTTTTACTTCAAATTATGGATAAACTAAAATTCATATTATGTAATATTTAATAACATTTAATAAATCATATAAATTATGAAATAATACCAGATAAACACCATTTTTGAGAAGTAATAAATGCCATTATAATAGATAAAAATTTTATTTTAACAATATGTATTGACAAATGCCAATTACAGAAGCTTAGGTATGTTTTTCATGGCAAACACAACTTAAGTTGAGGAACACATGAACTTCAGAAACCTTAGAACTTCAGTAAAGCTCATTCTACTATCAAATCTCAGTGTTTTTCTATGATTATTCCTATTTTAAATGATGTAATTTCTCTTTTCTGTATGTATGACTCTTTCAGCAAATACCTATTTATAATTCCATCCAAAGTTTCAATAAGAAGGTTTTTTTTAAGTCTTTGCCAACTTCCAAAAAATATGATTTCTGATTTTGTTCTAGAAATTTCTTTTCTCTCACTATATAAAAACTAATAAGAGGCTGGGGTCAACTCATAGCAGTAAAAGAATAAGCTCAGCCAGTCTGAGAGCTCACAGTCTTGTAATTTCAAATCCAAGCACCAAAGTTTTTCTCTTTTACTTGGTTGCTTGAGCTGGTCTAATGTGATGTTCATTTTTTAGGTGACACCTGCTATTGACTTACTGTAAAGTACACATTACATTTGGACATACAACCTATATAGCAGTGCAGCAGGCTTAGCTCCCTGAAACCTAGCAATGCAGCTGAGTTTTTTTTTTTATTATTCTGATAAATGGGAACTGGAATTTGAACTGAGGAACCAATAGGTAGAAAACTTTCCAAAATTCTTCAATAGGTTTAAAACAAAAATCCAATTCAATTTTATGATAGAAGTAACCTACAGTATGTTTTGTAGTGCCGTTTTCTTGGTATTTATGTAAAATCCTAGAGTGTTGTGCCCAGAAAATTATACCTGAGGGTTTTATAGAAGCAAAACTCTCCTGTTCTTGGCATTAACTCTTCAATTGTGATGGGAGGAGGATGGTGAATTCCAATTGAGAACCTTGAAAGGAGTCACATGTTGGAATTTCCTTAAATATTGGACAATTAGATCCATCATTTTCCCACTTTCTCACAGCCTATTCTTAGATTCAAAAACAACATCATTTTCTCATCTGTGGAAACTGCCACTCCATTTCACCCCATACTTCTATTCATGCCAATATTGTTTAGCAAATCTTTCTCACTACTTATATTGTTTGAAAGCAATATAGCCAAGACAATGGCAACATCTGCCGAATAGGTTCTATAAGAGGCAGGGAGAGGTTTGGTGGACATAGAACACTCTTCGGACTTAAACCAATCCCTTCCTCTGTGACCTCGGAAAAATTACTTAACCCCTTTTAAACTCCTTTTCCTGTCTTCGGAAATTGAATAATGGTACCTGTCATTCAGGTTTATTGCACTGATCTGCTCAGATAAAACACAGTGGAATGCACCATTGTATGTGCTGTATAATGTGCCCACAAAAGTAGCTAATCATTTGTTTACTATATTTTTTTATTTTCAAAAATTGTATCGTTGTTCATCAAGCTGTATCACAAGTAGTACATTTATAACTCTAACTATAATTTATTTTCTGAAATTTAGCACTTTGATTTTTTATTGTATCTATCTCTAAGACACTGTTTCTTTTTCAGAAAATATATATACCTACGCAAACTCACATAGTCACAGACATTAACACAACATATCAAATATCCTGAACCCAGATTTCATTTCTTACATCAAAACATTTCAGATTTCCTCTTAACTTTCAAAAAATAGTTTTGCTTTCCAATAACATTCTACAATTGCCTCATTATGCAGATCATTGGCAATCACTTCCTCTCAACACTAGGTCTTTATTTACCATCTCTGGTATTACAATCAAGACTTGACCTATTGATCTAGATTTAACTGGTCCTTGCTGACTTATGGCATTGTTTTTTGAATAATACACTTTTCCAATATTTCCTTAGAGATCTTCTATTTTTTGTATATATTTGTATCTACACACTTGATTATTTCCTCATAGATATCCATAAGCTTTAATTTTGAAAGTTCTGTGGGATAAACATTTTCCATCTTCATTTTTTGTCTCAATCAGCAGCTCAGCAGTTTCTCAACTAGAACAGCTTGAAGTCAACAATTCTTCATTTTCAGGTTCACAGGAACACATCCAATTTAAGTCACTGGTTAGATAACCCTCAGGCTAAGTCCATCTAAATGTTACCCATCGCATGTATGGTTGAACTTTGTTTTAGAGTTTTTTTTCAGGGTGGATGGATAGATATTAGAGCATATATAGGACGTGAAATTAAAATATAAAAAGTCTGAAAGATATTAATTAAATACACACAATTTGAAGGACTAGAAATCCCTGCCACTGAAGGGAAAGGCTTACGCATGCCACTCAAATAGTGAGGAAGTCTGCTTTTGCCTATAGAGAATCAGTCCAATTTATCAAAATACAACAAAGTTCTAGGGTATTTTTATTTCTTTCTGATTCCTAATTACTATAAATATCACTGTTATGAGCGTTCTTTAAGATTTCTTTACAAAATAGGACAAATTTTCTAATTCAGTTTTATAATATTAGCTGCAAAAAAGTGTTCCTTTCCTATGCTGATGAAGCCATCACCCTAACCCATCTCCTCAGAAGCCAATTTTTATTTTCAAATTTGAAGTTGACAGCAAGATATGCTTTAATTTATTTCTGCATACGTCTATAAAGCTGAAGTATATTCCTTCTCATTTTCAAGTGTGGTAACTATTTGGAAACATAATATTTTACCACTATTTATGTAATTAGTGTTATTTTAATTGGTATGAGGGATAAACACCACTGTCTTGTGGGGGAGATTGTTTATAGCTACCTCCAATTATATTAGATCATATAACTTTTTAGCCTGATCAAGAAACCCTCCATAGAATGGAATGGATATTAACATATAGGCTTATAAAATAGTTCAAATTCCTTTTTCACTATGTAATTTATAATACAATAAATTGATCAATTTCATTTGTCTGAAAAATATATGCTCATTATGGGATAATACATATAGGCAGTCTCCTTGTCTAGATATCATTATATTTATTCTTCTCTAAAGTATTGAGTTTGCCCTTCAGAATGCAACACCATAAAACGTTTTGAGGAATATAAAATTAGCATGTTTTAAATTAAGACAATGAACAATACTCTATTACCTGTGATACCAACAATGGATTCATAAACAGTCGATATTGCAGTTATAAACACAACAGACATGGATTATATATATATATATATATGTATATATATATGTATATATATATGTATATATATATATAATATCCTTATACTTACATGCTGACAAGTGAGTTGATAATTTTCTCTCTTTCATTAAAAAATTTTCAGCTTCTTTTGGCATGTATAAATTGTATGAATCAATATTGTGGCATATGGGTATAATTGCAATTAAACCACTTGGACATAAGCCTTGAGCTATAAATACATTTAACTGAATAACAAGACAACTCTTGGCTCTTGAAGGCTTATGTAACAGACACAAATGAACAACTTCTATTTTGGCCCTGATCCTGTACCAGAAGATCCATTGGTGGGGTGAGGGTGTTCCTGACCAGGGCAGAAGCCCCGGAAAGGGAGCACAGACATTCCTCAACCCCCTAAAATTTCTAGTTATTCTGCAGGGGCTTCTCACCCTGGCTACTGCCTCTCTCTTCCTATCCCATCCCAGCTTGTTCCCAGGCACCACTTTCCTTCTTCAGGGTCAGAAAATCTCCCAGCTAAGCCTGTTTTGGGGTTGGGACAGGGGGGTGAGTAAAACCAGGTGTGAGTTCCTTTGTTTCACTAAGCCTGCAAGCAGCAAGCAAGGTTTTTTGTCTGCTAGGTCCATGGCAAGCAAGGGGCCCAGATCCTGAACCATAAGATCCATCTGAGAGGTGAGTGTGTTCCTGAATGGTGGCAGAAGCCCAGGAAATGGAGGACAGACACTCCTCAACCCCGTAAATTTTCTGATCATTCTGAAGGGGCTTCTCTCCCCTGCTACTGCCTCTCTCTTCCTATCCAACCCCAGCTTGCTCCCAGGCACCTATTCCCTTCTTCAGGGCCAGAAGATCCCCCAGCTCAACCTGCTCTGTGGCTGGGATAGGGTAGTGAGTGCAACCTGGAAGGAGTTCCTTTGTTTCACTAAGCCTGCAAGCAGGAAGCTAGGCCTTTTGTCTGCAAGGTCCATGGCCAGCAAGGGGCCCTGATCTTGTACCAGAAGATCCATTGGAAAGTATTTGAAGGAAGACATGGGCAGGCGCCAATGTAAGAATTCCTCCAAAAATCTGAAAAACAGCAGGATAACATCAGAACCCAGTGAACATAAAACAGGAAGACTTGAAACACTAATCCAGAAGAAGTAGAAAAAATAGACATTATGAAAGTGATAGAGTCCC
>LOJH01047480.1:384-16614 GCA_001685095.1 Ellobius talpinus
GCAAATATTCTTTAAGCAAAAATAAACTGTGTACTTTGGTCTTGATTGACTTTATTCTTTTCTGATATAACAACAGAAGTCTGCTGTCTGTAAACAGACTGGAGGATGATGGATGTGGTGGGCAGGGCTGCAACACACAGGAGGGTCTGGTTAATCTGTGAGGAGAAAATCAAAGTAGAGTTGAAAGAAACCTCATTCTCCAGAAGCATCATGGATGGCAGATACGGGTACCTTCTCCCATCCTCCCACCAAGATAATTTTGCTCCACTAAATTCCATCAGTTTTCTTCACTGTCTTCCATGGACTGGCATGACCATCAGCATCAGATCAGAGAGCAACCTTGTCCTGAACTCAGGCCTTTAGTTTTTTTCTACATTCATCCATGTGCTATTACATGGCCAGTTTTTTTTCTGTCGCCCAGAGGTGAAAACATAACCTTCAGATTTGCACGGGAGGTATCTGGACTTCCCAATAGGCATAAAAGGAAGTTGATTCTCCAGAAGCCCCAGTGGCCTATAATTTCAAGATGGCAGTGTGTGGTTAAATTGGCTTTCGCTTCGGTTAAAAACAGAATGAGAAAACTTCACCCCAGGAATCACAAAGATGCCTACTCCATCACAGGGTTCCTCATTGCAGGCAGCAGCAGGAGGGTCACCACATGCCAGGTCCTGCATGAGGATATGGCAATAGGAAACAAACAGAAAAATAGAAACACGGTCGCATTTGAGAAGACATTATAAGGACATCACCCTTCAGTCTGGACTTGGATTTGCTCTTCCCATGATCTACAGAGTCTGCTCTTCAATACTATTTTGCATTCTAAAATATATTTCTATTTGTTTGGTTGAGAAGCTCCATGCTTGAGGCTTCATGTTAATTTCTGTCCACAGTAGGCAGAGGGTTGGAAACACCTGCTCCATATCCTGAATGGCCCCATCTGTCCAAGCTTGGCAGGTCTGATACCATAGTTCTGCGTTGTTATGACCCCACAGGAGGGAGTGGCTGACGAGCTGCAGACAAGCAGCTAGGAGCTGACCACACAGAGGTCCAACCCTTTTAGTTATAAGTCACTATTTATTTATCTCTTCTCACCGTTCATGGCTGCTCTTTCCTCAGTCTGGCAAGAAGAAACTATTTCTTCTGTCTATTTGGGACTGTTAGAATGTGAAATCAGACTCTCCTGAGGATGGATCAGACATGGCAGACAGTGTGACCTGTAAGCCCCACCACAGGCTCAGACAGAATGAAATAAAATATCTTTGACATATGGTGGGAGGATTTTCTGGTCCTGATATTAGAAGTGTTAGTAAGGGAAGAGGGGTGGTCCTGAAAGGAAAGAGGAGAAGAATTCGGGGAAGCATTGCTTACAGATAATTTGCCATGCATGTTTCTGGACTTCAACATTTCTTTTATGAATGCATTAAAAATAATATGTATTTGACTTAGATCCATGGGGCTAGGGAAAAAATAATGTCAGAAGTTATGATAGCGATGTTGTTGTATGTTTTAAAACTTAGAGATAAAGTGAAAAATGAGGAAAGGACAGCCAAGCAGATTAGCTGGAAAAAACGTGCACCATGGATGGCTAGGGCTGCCTCTGTGCACCTGCGAATGGGAGGAGACAGCCTACATGTATATTAGCAGGCCTAACGAGTGCATCTTAAGATGCTTAAAGCACATGGTGTTCATGTGATAACATATGACTCTACCGCTTCAATTGGGCACAGAGAGTGACGGCTAATCCCAGTATGGCCACGTTAGGCCAGAATCTGTGCTCACTCGTTCTATTGAGTGTGCCTTCACAATTGTGAAGCAATTTCACAGTTGTTACTGGGTTGAACCCTCCCCCTCCTTTTTTTTGTTGCAGCTTGGTTTCTTGATTACCCTCTTTTGGAAGAAATACACAGAAAGTAAAGGTTTAAGATTCATCCCCTGCACACACACAAGACAATGAGGTAAAACTATGAATCCAGAAAGCTGTTTCTCAAAAAAAGTAATTGCACATGAATAAATGTCAACATTTTTCTAAACACCAGTATCTTGCTGAAATTTATAAGAAGTGGTTATTAGAATACACGTGGCGCATTGCAGTTACTCGTTTGTCAAAGCAAGCAGTGAATGCCTTATAATAATACACTATGGATAACTTTGCTCGAGCTAGGCTCGTGTTTTTGCTGATGACAGTAGCAAATCTTTCCTATTTTTTCAGTTCTATAGGATTTTTTGCCTTTAATTAAATGAAGATTTTTTTCTCCCAATCTCCATGTTCATGGTAAACTTTCATAATGAATTGCTGCTCTTTTTCCTTTTCTTTGTGGGATAGGTGTTCAGACCCAATGGTTTCGAACTTGGGCTTTAGAAACAATTAATTTTTCTGTTGTAATAAACCCTACTAATTTCATGTCTTCTTTAATCAAAATCACCCATATTAGTGAGGAAATAGGATCATCTTTCAACATAACACAACCTCAAGATGACAACTGGATTATTTTCTAGGTTTGACCCTTCCAAAGGTCACAGACTGTATGGTGCTCAAGAGTGATATTTAAGAGATTTAATAGCCAATTCAGCAAAAGGTCCAACCAATCAGAACTGAAAAACATCCAGTAGTGCTGAAGCTGTTGGGTCCCTGATGCAGCAGGCATTAACCCATGAGTTACTGCAAGGCTGTGGTATGCAAGTCTCTTGAAGAGGCCCAGGTAGCAAGCTGTGGCTATTTCCCAATCTCTAGTCTTGCATTATTTCAAAATTGAAATGGTTTTATAGGGTCGGAGTATATGTCAGTTGTATGTCATCTCTTGGGACTGCTTTCCTCTTGTAGTGGGCCACAGTTAATGAGCGATTTAGCACCTGCTCTCCAAGTGTGAGTTTTGGAGCAATAGCGTCATAGAACCACTTGGAACTTCTTAGATAGACATAATCTGGGTCCTGCCCAAGACCCACAAAATACAAATCTACATTTAAACAGCATATCTGGGGTGGTGCCTGTAGTGGTATTTTCTTTGTGTTTTAACAAATAAAGCTNNCAGAGCTCACACAAAGGTGATCTCAGCACTTGGGATCCCACACCTTTAATCCCAACACTAGGGAGGTGGAGACAGGAGTGATATGACTGGGTGGAGAGAGGAGTATCAGGCAGGAGGAGACAGGAGCTCAATGCAGCCAGCCGGTGGAGCAGTGCAATTCTGAAGTAGTCTGAGGAAGCAGTCAGTCTGAGGAAGCAGTCAGTCTGAGGAAGCAGTCTGAGGACTGGATTGCCTCTTTGGTCTGATCTTTGGTAGAAATCAGAACTCTCTAGTGATTGGCTGCTCTGCCCCTCTGGTCCTTCAGCTTTCACCTTCTGATAGATGACTTCAAGGTTTTATTATTAATACCAATTAGAATTCGTGTTACAGACACCTGTGTAAGTGAAGTTTAAAAAGGCTGAATAGCACCTACAGTCTGGTTGGCCAAGGGATAGATAGGAGTTTAATTAGAAGTTTTAGTTCAGAGCATAGATTAAGAAACACTTTAGAAATAAACATTACTATGCTTTGCCTTATAAACTCCTGTGAACAGGCATTTATAAGATGTGGTTTTATGCCAATTTTTTAAAACCATAAAAGTCTATGAAATTCACATAAGGAATCTGCTATCATTTTAGTTAACCTTATAGTGTCAGTAACGAAGGGTTTCTTTTATATAGTGTAACTGATATATGTCATCATAGGTCATGACTTTCATCATATGCCACTAGAGTCCATTCATTTATTCTTAATTCATTAATTTAATGTTTCATTCAATGCATGAACATCTGACATCATTAGCATGTCTGGCAAGAAGGACCCAATTCAATGTCTATAGTAAGTTCTTTACTCTTCTGTCTTTCATGTTCAAGAAGAAAATATAGCCATTTTTTTTCTGGTAAAGCTGAAAAATACACAGCACAAATTATGGCATAATATGTATATATTTTTTTAATAATAGAGAAATTAATATATATTAAAGTGAAATTTTTATGTATTGAAGATTTTGTCCTGTTCGCCTGAGTATTTCTTTTTCAGCTTCCTGAGATGAGATAGAGACAAAATTTACCCACAAGGCTTTGGTACACTTCATACTTCTCAACTGCTAAAATCTTCCACTATCTTTAAGGGGACAAAAATAGGAATGTTTTCTCCAACACTAAAGAATTATCAAACCAAGTCACTTACCTCAGATCTGAATTTCTGAGGCCCTGCCCACACTGTGTGGTCCTCAGAGAAGGGGCTGCCTTTCATTTGCATATAGTGCCCAGCGCTCCAAAGTTCTTCCATATGTGCATTCTGCATATTTTTACTGGGAGTCTAAAGTATGGGTTCAATTTCGAGAAACCCAGGAAAGTCAATCAAGAGACTTTTTTACTCTCATGGTTTTTAGAGTAGAAAGCACTTCTATTAAAACTCTGACACATTGTATTGTCATTTAAACCTTTCTTTGTCTTTATTTCATCTACCAGGTTACAGATTTGAGAACAAAGATTGTCTTATCAAGTTGTACATCCAAGTTGGTGCTCAGTTCCTTGAAGGTCTGAAGACCATGTCTTCTGTACAGATAGACTTGTGATTGCTCTCAGCATGGGATTAATTCATCCTGATAACAGCTTCTCATACAGACTGTGGGTTCTGTCTCTTAATATACAAAAATCAAAAAAAATGCAAGGGGAAAGTCCAATGTGGGCCCATATTTCATATAAAATAATTTACAGGCAGGCTCACTGGCCACTAGGCAGCTGCAATCCTGCCAAACAAGCAAGTTAGCCACCTAACAAAGGCCAGGATGTATTGCTCCTTCTCCTTTGTTCACCTGGGGAGAGGTGTTTTCCAAAACTGGTGACTAAGTTGCAGATGTTTCCCTAACCCCACATCCCCCGAAAAGAAAATATTAATGAGGATCCACCTTGGGTTACCTGGGGGGTTAAAAGATGTTTTGTATAATAAACATAGGTAAATCTTCAGGATGGAGGAAGCCTGAGATGCCCTTCCCTTATGACTGTGTGAACAATGTCTCGTTATTTCTCACGCCTCGGTACCGTCCAGTTAGGGGAAAAATAGTTTCTATGTTGGGGCCTATGGGCTCTGACACTCCAACAACTCCATTTCCCTGTGGAAAATCTAAGCCACTTTCTCTGATTCATAAAATGATCCACAAACAACAAAACTTCCTATAAAAATGACAGTATAATTAACTTATCAAGCCTGTCTTTTCTTATCCTCTACCAATATGGCATTCAATTATTGAATAAACATTCGGTCCCACCAGAAGTGTGAACCCTTATTGTAGCTGCTATTTATTGATGTCACGGAAGTAATCCTTACCTATATAATTTTCATCCTTAAAATATCTTTAAAGTGTTGCTATATAAGTTCCTGTTTTGCATATTTAAAAAGCTCAGAGAATGGCTACACATTCCCAAATACTCTTAAATGACAAAACTGGTGTTTAACGTTTGTTGTTGTTGTGTAAGGATTACAATGGGTTAAGCATCATTCAAGAAATTGTTATTATAGATATTTAGCCTGCAAGTCTTTCTATTTTGCAGAAGAAATTGTAAGAAGTGTAGACTAGTTAGTCTCTTCTTTCTACCAAAAATTCAAGGGATACATACAGAAATGTATAGCGTGAAAGGGAGCATGTATTTGTGGAAATGAACTTACCCTAGAAGTCTGTCAGCATTTTTTTAAAAGTACCCACGTAGGGTAAACATTAGCTGTATGGAAGATCATACATAGAACCAGGGTATTAGGGTATGGGTCTTCAGTCCCAGTACCCTCCTTACTTGCTTTGTTACCTAAAAGTGAATTATTTCTCTTGTGGGCCTCAGCAAGAATGCAATTAAATGCATGTGAACATACTTTATACGTTAAAGCCCTATTTTTCCTAAGACCTGGGGGAACTGTTTTACGGCAGGTAATTTGAATGTATCCAATAAGGTTCTCTGCAAGCACACGAAATCTCCACTCCAAAACCTGGAAAGCTGATGTGGAAACAAGGGGTATCTTTAGCATCTCCTTCCCTTTACCCGCGGTAAGCAGCTCACCCAAAGTCCCACTGATTTTAAACCCCAAAGCTCTCATGTCACTCATTCTTGTCATATTTACTATTAGTGCCCGTTTCCACCTCCTCACGTCTTCTACAAGAGATTCTTAGGCAAACCTCTCATCACTTGTTTCTCATTATTCAGACTTCATACTGTAGCCAGAGTCAGCTTTTCCAGAGCGAAATGTTTAGACGACCCTTCTTAGATCATCATTCAAGATGTTTGAAGAACACATCACCTGTGCGCTCTGCAGGGTATCGCCCCTGCCCACGAATCCCTACTCTCATTTGGGCCCTTGACAGTCTCTTATCCCTCAGCATTGAAAATGCACCCTTGCCATCATAACCCTGTGGCTGTGTGCTCGTCTGGCTGGAACATTCTTCTTGCCCCCTTTGTTGGTTAACTCTTCCATCTTGAAGCCCCACTTCAAAGTTCCCCACTAACCTCAGAACTCCTTTGTAAAGTGGCAAAGTTGCCTCTTGACTTTTCATTCTCTTTGCTTCACAGCTCTACATCTCTAAGTAGAGAGCGTTGGAACTGGCATCTAGTTGGTGCTTTTTGCTTACCTTTGCATTTCTTTATAAGGTGACTAACTGCTTAAGTAAATGCTTCTTGGCTAACCGAATGCATAAATAAATGTAATGGATACATGATCCTCTTTTTAAACAGTCTTTGGTGTATGAACAAAGAAAAATCATGTTTGCATAAATGCTCAGACCTCAATAATAAAATAGCAGGGGTAACATTTCTTTTCTAGTTACTGTGTTTGTGTCGTTGGGCTAAGCAAGCCCTTCAGAGTTATCTTATTTCATTCTTCATTCATATCTTAGACATAGATACTATCATGTTACAAGCTTGTCATAGAATAGTATCTTGGTGTATTTTCAGTTACTATAACAAAACATTGGAAGCTATGTTTTATAAATGTTTTATTTAACTTACAGTTTTGGAAATTGGAATGCAAAGACCGAGCATCTCTGCTGGTTTAGCCTCAAGACAGCCTTCTGCCGGTATCACAGTATGATGAGTGACATCCTAGTAGGAATGTTTAGAAGAGGGGGCAGTCACTTGGAAAGTCAGGAAACAAAGGGAACTGAGGAGCTGGGGCTGCTAAGGCACTCTCATGGACTAATTGGAGTCTCGAAATGCTTAACCCCTTCTAGTGGTAGTTTTCCACCTGACCTAACCCCTGTAACTAGGCCCTGCCTCTCAAAGCCAACACCTTTACATCATCACACTGATGAGTAAGTATCCAGCACATGAAGCTTTGGGGGTACAACTCAAACAAGTTCCTCAGCACAGCAGCAGGACAATCTTTCCGTTCAGTGTATCAGTGATCTGTCCAAGGTCACACAGTCAGCCAGATGGGGCTATATTGGATATTTATTGGCAAGATATTGAATCATGCAAGACTTAATAGAAGGCTAGAGAAAAAAACCTGGGAACATAGCTAAGACATAGTAGGCAGGAGAAAGATGACAGCCAAGTTCAGGCCACAAGAAGATTGTTTCAGTGACAAATCTGCCGCTTGCCTGTCTCTCTAGCTGGCTTTGGCACTCTTTGACTTTGACTGTAAGTAATTGCTGTACTTGCAGCATACTCCCTGTCTTCTGAGCTCTGAAAAGGAGCACCTCACTGTTCGACTCCAGGTCACGTGCCTACGCCCAGATACCAGGGATGAGTAGGATGAGTCAGGATCCTTCTTCCTCTTGCCAAGATGCTAAAGTGGAAGATCACACCAGATTGAAGAGGAGGTTGAAGCTGGTGTGCCTCTGCCTTGTGACATTGCCAATATGTACAGACACATGGAGTGTTGTGGTGCCAACATGCAGGTGCCTTGTGTGCCAAACAAGCCATGTCTCCCTGTGCTGTTCGTTAAGCTGTTGGTAACTTCAAGGACCTCCAGGATGACAGACTTGGGCGAGCCAATTTACAGCTAAGACACAAACATCTGCACCTCAACAGCATGGAAGTTTGAAGAATAACGACATTAAAGGTCTGGCTGTCTTCATGATGACCTCCCTTATGGAAGGTTGCAGCAGGGAAATATCTTACTAAGCCTTCTAATCAAGAGCTACCTTCATGAAACAATGGGCCTTTAAAGTAAGCTATTGTACAAGCACAGAGAAGGCATCAGGCAAAGTTCTAGGGTCCAGATTATCTGAAAGGACTTGTACTGGGGCAGTTTAATGCTAATGAAGAACAAAATGATTTCCCTATGCTAGACTATACAAAAGTCTCTGCCTCAAGATCTTCCCACGCCTGTGTCTGAGAATGTGAAGCAAAGCAGATGAGCTGAAGCGATCTAATCAGAGGACCTAAGGCATGAACAGTTTACAAAGACTTCAATAAACAGGTTTTCTAGTTGAGATATAGAAAAAAGGTTTAGAGCAGAGGTTATTCGTATTTTCTTATGTGGGGGAAGCGATCTCTCATGTCTAATAAAACTTAAAACCATACCCTTCAATAAGCCATGAACACCACTTGATTTTATGAACATAGCAATTCAAGTGGCTGTTTTCTGACATCTGAATCACAGGGCACTTGAATTTTGCCCAAGTTTATTTACTCTTTCTGTTTGACTGCTGTTGACATTTCTGGTCACACCCAGCATGGGCTCTCTAGGGAACCTGGCATTTCTCAGACTGGACTTCTCTGTCTATGCTTTCCTATTCAGTATTGACATCTTTGTATTTTTTTTCTTTTGGTCAGCTCATCAACCTGTGTTGTGGCAAAGCCCAGTGACCAAGAATAAAGGAGTGAAAGAAAATGTTTACATCCGAGATCAACAGATAACAACAGCATTTGTTATTCATTGGTCACCACACTTTTCACCACCACACTAAGAGGTGGCTATCAAAATAGTATTTGATATAGAGGTGGGGAAGCTAGGGATCAGGGGTTGGGCACATGCTCCCCTTGATCTGCCATTTTCACCTTGGTCTTGGAGTCATTTCTGAGATGTCAGATAAACCTATGCTTGATTTGAGGGCCAGCTCTGATTCTCCAGCGAAGCTTGTTCCCATGCCTGCTTGAGAGTAAGTATCCATGTACAATGGAGTAAGAAGATCTCCAGAGAATGACTATAAGTCACTCCTAAACATTGAACTCAGTAATGCCCCAGCTTCTACCAGTTCTCAGAGATGAAAGCAGAAAGTAGTAACAACATTTCTACAGTTGAAGAATCTCCCCCCACCTCCCCAAGACAGGGTTTCTCTGTAGAGCCCTGACTGTCCTGAACTTTCTCTGTGGACCAGGAGTTTAATTTTAAGGTGTCTTTTGTCAACGGATACTCATTCTATCTATATATGACACTGATGGAGAGGACGATGGCCCTTGACTAAACTTTACTCAGCATTTATGTGTGTTTGGTTATTTTAAAGTACGATTTTAGGTCTACTCTATTTTTAAAAATTTTTTTATGTGTATGGATGTTTTGCCTGTGTATATGTATGTATACCACATGCATGCCCAGTGCATGCAGAGACCAAAAGAGGGTGTCATCCCCTAGAGCTGGAGTTATAGATGGTTGTAAGTTGACACCTGGGTGCTAGGAATCAAAGGCAGGGTCCTCCGCAAACACAAGTGTTCTTCTTAACCACTGCGCCATCTCTCCATCTGCATCCATCCCTTAAAAAATTAACTAAAGTCCCATTTCAGGTTAATTTCAAGAATGATTGTTCAGCTGTTCTACAGATTTTTTTTCCCCTCAACAGTCCATCTCATCTGTTCTCCTATTGCCTACGTACTAACAGCGCATGTATTCCCCTGCCTATACTGTGGTCATTTGTTTTCCAGCCCACGTGGATAAGAAACAGTGCTACAGTCCAGATGGCCCTAGGCTAAGGGTGGGACGAACCGGCTCTAAGGCCAACTCACATGCCCTTGACAATATTACCAGGCCTCATGCCCACAGTCCCCTCATTTATAAAGAAGCAACATCAGTCATTCAGACCTCAGGCACCTCCCAGCACTGACATTTTATAGGCTGCAGGAAAGAAAACATTTAGTGAGCATTTTTAACTTCCAAAGTGGGTACAAGCACTTCACATGTTTAATCTTTTAATCCGTATAACAAACCTGTGGGGTTGGTATTGTTGCACCCATTTTTAATTAATGAGCACATATACTCAAAGGGATTATGCTGGCTGCCCTATAGCACTGAACTAAATAGTACTGGGCTTTGATCTAAATAAAAGACAGTGGGAGCATTATGCTTTCTAGAAAACCTTGCTTGATCTTTTAGTCTGGCCTGAATTCCCACCCCAATGTTGTAATAGCATTTAGTTCATTACATTGAAGTTAACCATATACAGTCTGATGGTTTTTCCTAAGAATATGATTTCCTCTTGGATAATGACCATGCATTATTATTCCTCATATTTACATCAACAATAGTGACTGGTTCATGGGAGGCATACTAAACTTTTTAACTTGAACTAGGCTCATCATATTCTTCTCCATATTAATGCTATATGAGATGAATATTCTACTTCCTTAGGCCCTGGCAATTCCATCAATCCAGTACCTTTACCATCTCCTACTTCCATGTGAATCTTTAGGGAAGTACACGATGCACAGTTGATTGCTTTTCCTTTTGAGAAGAGAACATCTTTGCTGGGTACTTCTTATATTGTCTCCTTCACTGTGTTGGCAAATGCCTCTCATTTTCTCCACATAGCTCTTAACACGTTTCAGAGGACTTGACTATTATAATAAGAAATTTTAGTAGAGAAGTAATCTTGCTCTCTCTGGGTAAGAAAGCAAATTTGGGTCCCAGAAACCCTTGCCTCAATAAGCATCTCATGCCTGTGGCTATCTTCACATGATAGCAATGGTGTAAGTATAAACTGTTAACTTGAAAGAGTGTCACCTAGGAAATGGGCCTCTGGGCCTGCGTGTGGGGAGCTCTCTTGGTTGCATTAACTGATGTGGGGGAACTCTTCTTAATTGTGGATGGGAACAGGAATTCTCTTGATTGCATTAATTGATGTGGGGGCACTCACTCATCTTAATTGTGGGTGGGAACATTCCCTGGTCAGAGGAGCCTGGGCTGTATAAAGTGAGGAAAGGAAGCTAAGCAGTGGCATTTCTGCATTTATGGCTCCTCTATGACAATTGATTAGCGTGACCAGGTGCTTCAGGTGCTTGCCGCTTTGACATCTTCACGAAGATGTCTCATGAACAATCAAACATAGCATCGCTGTTTCTCCCTTATGTTACCCTTGTCAATGTATTTTATCACCACACAAGTAGCCAACACGACTGCCTCTACTACATCCCTTGCTGGCGTTCTTCTTGTGCTTTCCTCATGGAAAAGCAGCAAACTGTTGATGTCTGTCTCCTTGACGTAAGTTGGAACAAAATCCACTAGGTAATTGTGGAGGTTGTCTCTGTGGGTCAGAGCTTCAGCTACATTTCTGTGCCATTTTTTCTCTACTTAAAGACAGAAGTTTCACAGAAGGAGAAACTGACCTTCAAGCCCAATAAGATGACTTGGCTCTGGCTGCACACGTGAGCTGGGAGCTCACATTGCTATTTTGCTGACTTCTAAACAATAAAAACACCATCCTGTGGATTACCTTTCTACATGGTATTTTAAGTAGCAGTCACTGAACAAAAAAATACTGATAGATTTTTATAATTAGAAGAAAATAAGCCTCAGGGTATCTAGAGTGCAGTCATGAAAAGGGGCTTTATTTGTAGGATTACTGCCTGCTGAGAAGTCTTTTTCAGCCTTTTTAGTTACATTATGAAGAAGTTAATTACATTTGTGAACAAACGCTCAACCTTTAACCAGGAACATTACCTCTTAGAACTTTTTTGTGGTTGTTTATTTTCATCTTGAATTTTAATCCATAAGTGAAAGCTCTTGCTTCCCCACGGTAGAATGCGCTGATGAAGAACACCATCACCCCTTCCCTCACGTCTGAGTAGACAGTCACACTCCCAGACAGTCTAAAACAGCACTTTTCTCTGAAAAAGGAAAGCATTGAGAGCTTGACTCTACTTCCTGTGTCTGTTTGGTGTAGAAATGACTTCTGTGATGACCAGCTGAGGTAATGTGGCTTTGCAAGACGCTAAGTCCTTGGTTACTGAAGGTTCATAGAGTGCCCAGCATAGGAGAATGTGGTATTTTATAAAGGACTAATAGTTGAACTAATTGATGTGTAGCCTCCATTTAGCCGTAGGCTTTGGTAAGTCCCAGCTCCTAGGCACAAGTCTTTCAGCCCCAGCTAATGCATGCACGAGTGTACAAATACCATTCTAATTGCCTCTATGCCGTACTCTATTTGCTTAATAGTAATACAACCCTTGTTCACTGATATTATCAGCAACCTGACAAAAAAGTGATCTAATTTTATGATTTGCATTGTTAATTATGTTTATTTATTTCAATATTCTAGAATGTATGTAATAATCTAGTTCTCTGTTAAGACATTTAGTACTTAATGAATAAACAGCCAATATTTTATTATTAAGTTTCTAATTCCTAATTATGATCTGTAGTAATAATTGTCCCACCAGATAATAGAAAGTGCTTTCTCCAAAGAGTATCATCCCAAGTGCAACACTTTTTTTGTTTGCTCATTTGCTTTTAATAAAAATCTTTTATTGACCTTTGGGTGACTTAGAATTATTTTAATTAGTTTTTTTTTTGGTTTAGAAATACCAGAGATTCAACAACGCTTTTTAGAGCCAATAATGAAACACTTTATCCCAATGGAAAAATAAGTAAAAGATAAATCTATAAAAATTAGAGATATATTAGGGATATAGCTTTGTCAATAAAATGCTTGCTACTCAAACATGAAGACCTGAATTTGATTCTTAGCACCCACATTAAAGATAGGCATGATGTTGACTTCCATACACATGTACAACACAAAAAGTTAAATAAGTGAATATGCAAAAATCAGTTGACCTTCAGGAAATAAACATTCCAATCCTCCCTAGTTAACTCCAGCCTTTCAAATTGTTCAAAATGCAAGCCAGCATGATAAGGGTTATGAGCAATACTCTGTTTATGTTCCTAAAGACAAGATATCATTCTGAGCATTCTGCCAATCATAACCGACTTAGCACAACTTCTGTCGTGGACCCAAAGCACTCTGGAAATGAGGTCCCACCCACATGAACAATTCATTCACTATGTGTGGACTTCTCTACATCCTTTAAACAGGACACCCCCAATTCCACTGCTGCAGTTGTTGCCGCACTGACATTCAGCAACATGATCACAGGCTCTGTGTGACTCAAAGGGAAAATTTATTATTCAGCTGGTCAGTCCCTATATTGAAAGAGTTTACGGTATGTCAGAAATTCTGGCAATGGCTTCTTATGTAATTAGTTGCCCCATCCCTCAGCTCTAACGAGATGGATTTGAAGCCATGGGGAGGTTGTTTGTAAGAAATATTTCCTTCAACAAGCATAGGACCAAACTAGTCCTTCTGAATGTGGGTGACAGTTGCATGGCTGGGGCAAACTATAGAACAACTGGAAGTGGCACCAGGATTTATTCCTACTGCATGTATTGGCTTTTTGGAATCCTGTTCTCTTTGGATGTATACCTTGCTCAGGCTGGATGTAGTAGGGAGGACCTTGGACCTTCCNGGTGGGGTGGGAGGGTGTGTAGAGGGAATGGGAGGAGGGGAGGAAGTGGGAACTTGGATTGGTATTTTTTAAAAAATCTACTAAATTAAAAAAAATAATAAGTATTTCCTTCCTAGCTCCCTTTATCAAAAGCTATCTTTCTTGTCCAGGTGATTGTCAGAGTAATTTCTTGTCAAGTCTTTCATTAAAAAGGAAATATTAAATGCAATGTGGGAGAACCCCCGAGAGCTTAGTCAGTGTTAGCTGCTTTGAAAACATCTTTCATATTGTTGGGAAGGAGACAGAGGAAGGCGAACGCCGATTGACTGTAAATGAAACTGTTCTCCTGATTCTTTCAAATATGCACAGCAACTTTATATAGTAGAATGGTGTTTGGAAATTTTGCGGAACTGAGTTGAGTGATATCTTTGCTAGTCCCAGTGAACAAGGCAGCCTCTATTTCTCATGAGCCCTTTTGCTTGCTTGCTTTCAAATTAAATTCATCTCATTCCTAGAGGCCGCTGTTTATAATGAAGTGGAAACAACCTTCTGAAGCTGATTACTTAAATCAAGCTCAAGTTCCTTTGGTCTCTTCCGTGATTCCCCTTTGATAGTAAATATAATCAGAACTTCAAAGGATAGCTTAGGGAAGAGAGAAAATTATCTGGGAATGTGTACAGTGTAAACTAGGGAAGCCATCAGATATCAGTCAATTAAGTTTGAGATGCAAAACAAAGGAATCAAAATCTCTTCCTCCTGTCTGATTTTAAAATAAACACACATCTCCCCTTAATGAGTTTGAACTGTTCGAAATGTCTAAGCTACAAACTGAGGCTTTCACCACGCAGCCTGCCTTCCTCCTGCGTTGGTATTGCAATCTTTACAGAGGCATCCTTCCCTTAACTTTGATGTCGCTAGGTGCCTCATGCCAGTGCTCCTTTAGAACTCTCCACGGGGCTTCCTCCACTGGTGAGGAAAACTCCAGCTTTCTACTCAGACAGTGTCTACTTTCCTCAAGAGTACTCACCGCATAGGGCCGTCCATCGGCTCTGAGGAACAGTCTCACACATTTCGCCAATTTTTAGTATAATCTTGTGTCCTAGCTCATGTGTAAATGTATACCTGAGAACGTTGTTGCCTCCATCAGCGCTCAGCTTTGTTTCTGTTCTGGGTCTCTTCCTGCTGAAAGGTGCAGCCCCAGACATCCCCTGGAAAGCACACTACTGACGCCTTACCCTTTGTGGATTTGAGATACTCTTGCAAATATAGAATTTGCAGTTCCCATCTCTTGATGCCTGTGCATATATGTAGCTGTGTTTGTGTTTGTCTGTGGTAGAATGCAGCCCTCAGAGTTGTTTTTATTTCTCTTTACCTGGGATATACCTTTGGTTCTTCAGGACCCCCAGTACAGCCCGTTGCTTATTAACTTCTGCGTACAAGTGTGGCTCATATGGGATTCTTCCTTCACAGGCTTCACGAATTGTAGCCACATGCATTTTACATGCCTTCTGGACCAATGTATCTACAAATGTCATCTTCTGTTCCTGGCTCACAAACATGGCTTTTTCTTTTAATAATGAGATGAGGAAATTAGGCCAAAGTGTATGCTGGCATACTGTCTCCTTCATTTAAAAAAATGCTATGAAAAATAAAAGCCAGTTGATCTGACTGAAAATGAGACACAGTTTGCACATTCTGGCTTCATCTCAGAGAGCAGTAACACCCCTTTCAAGGGCCTGAAGTTTATACAGCAATGCTATGTATACTTTACTATGTTATTGTTATAGGAGAAGCTTTTTTTGCGCCTCAGGATTTGAATTTCAAGGGCATCAAGGGCAGGTTTTCAGCTCCCTTCTTCACTCTTCTCAGCAACACCACATTCTTTCTCAGGTCTACAGCTCCATAGGAATGACTGCTGGGTCAAAGGTGTCATCTATGACATTTGTGACACTGGAAAGGCCTCAGAAATTGCTTATGTGCTCTCCAGATAAGAAGCTTCTTATATGTGAATTAAGTTCCAAAAACTTAAATGTTATTAGTAGCATCAAATCCTGGGAAAGATTGAAAATATGAAAATCAAAGCTGATTGTATTGCGTTGTATTTGTGAATTTTCTATCTACTGAATTCAATCATCTGTAAATAGAATCATTAAATATTGCAACTGCACTGAACATGTGCAGGCTTTTCCTTCTCGTTATCTAAACAATACAATATAACAACTATTAACACAGCATTTCCATTAGGTATTATGACTAATCAAGGAATGATTTGAAATAGATCTGGTAACTTGGCTTAGACACTAACACTGCTTAAGCATAAGTCCGACGCCCTGAGTTTGATCCCCAGAACTCATACACTACATGTAGGAGAGTGGATTTCGCAGTTGTCCTTTGACCTCTCCCATGTGCCCTTTGGTAGACACCTGCCAGACACATGTACACACATAAAAAATGACAAAATATTCACATGGGTGGATGTCCATTGACTATAGGCAAATTCTAAATCAGTTGATGGAGTGGCTTTAGTGTTGGGGTGGTGCGGGAGAATTATCTGTATTCTGTCAATCATGTATTTTAAT
>LOJH01047482.1:0-13204 GCA_001685095.1 Ellobius talpinus
TCTCTCTCTCTCTCTCTCTCTCTCTCTCTCTCTCTCTCCTTCTCCCTTCCCCCTACTGCCACCGGGGATCTTGCAACATTTTTAAAAAATCATAAAAGTCGGCTGCCAAGGGTTACTGCCAGGTCTGGAGGTCACACAGCTAGAGTCCTGGTCCTGCTCTGCCATGGACTTGTTCTGTTACCTGGAGCTGGTTATGCTGACTCTTGGCTTCTCACCTGGAAAGCCCTAGTAAGTCTGGGGCCAATGGTCTAAGTGTGGGCAGTTCCTCAGAGAGCCCAGCACAGGTTAGCATGAAGGCAACCCCCCACCCTGGTCCTTATGATCTCATGCTTGAGTCTTTCCAGGCCTGTCTTAGTGGAAGATATGCCAGGGATCTGGGAAACCTCCACTCCACAGGACATCTGGGTCTCTGTGTCTGTATATCCCTGCCTGACTCACAGCTCAGAAGTCATAAGTCACAGAGAGTTGAAATCAGGTTTCTAGGGTGGAAGTCCTGGTGTTGGACTGTATATCGGGTGCTGCTGCCCATACCCAAAGGAGGGCCCGGGGGCTCTAGGGACATTAACCCATTATTTAATACTCCCCAGCTAGCTATCCTCCACAGGCAAAATATCCAGTGTCTTCTATTTGTTCAGTTTTTTTTTAATTTTTCAAAAATTGTGTGTCAGTGTATGTGTATGTGTGTGTTGGGGGTGGGGCTAAAGGCCAACTCAGGTGTTATTCCTCAGGAGCCTTCCACCATATTTTGAGACAGGGTCTCTTACTGGACCTGGTGCTTTCTTAGGCTGACTGCCCAAAGAGCCCCAGGGATCTTTCTTTCTCCACCTGCCCTGCCCTGGAATTACAAGCATGCCCTGACTTTTTTTTCCCCATGGATGGTAGGGATCAGCTTCAGGTTCTTGTCTTGTGTGGCCAGCACTGCACTGGCTGAGCTCTCCAGACCATTTTGGTGTTTTGATAAAGGATCTCATGCAGCCTACACTGGCTCAGGAACTTGCTGTAGCCAAGGATAACCTTGAACTCCTGATCCTCCAGCCTCTGTTTCCCAAACACTAGGATTCCAGGCGTGTGCCAGCATACCCAGCGAAGCCTTCTGTTCTGTCACCAACATGGTGGCAAACCTGGGGGTGGGGCCACCCACTGGAACTGCTCAGGTACTGGACACGAACATGGTGGCAAACCTGAGGGTGGGGGCCGCCCACTGGAACTGCTCAGGTACTGGATTCCTGCTGCCCACTGGGCTGTTTGGGAAGGCGGGGAACTCTGGTAGGGGACATTGTCTAATTTTACACATGGCCTTGCCTGATGCTCTGGGGTAGGGTAGTCATTAAAGAGGGTACAGGGTGGTCATCTTCTTGTCAGGGCTGCAGCCCTGGGCACACAGAGGTACGCAGCAATGGGCTCAGTTGAGCGTTTACCATGTGCAGACTCTGGCCCAGCTGCTGTGTTGAGTATATTACCTCACCTAATTCACCCTCTGGACTCCTCTGAGGGGTCCTAGCACCTTATCTGACTTACAGATGGGACGGCGGGGGGGNGGTGCTTGGTATTTTTCCAGGGCCATGCAAGTCCTGAAGCAGGAACTCAAAGCCAGGTGGGTGTGCCTGACTCAGGAACATGCCTTTGCTTTGCCCCAGCTCATCCTATCCTACTGTCCTCTGCCGACAGAAACTAACATGAGATCAGAAGTCAGCTGTCTGGGCTGTGCCTTTAAACCTGTTGTTTTAAGAACCTATCTCTGAGCTGCAGGATCCCACCTGGGAGGTGAGGCAGCTACTAGGTCTGGAATCTTTGGAGGAGGGTACAGGGATAAGGAGAGCCATTTGCAAGAAGCAGGAGCTTTTTCTCAGGCCAGAGTGGCCAACAGGCCAGGCCGTGGCTGAGGGAGAAGGCCCCGTCCACAGAGAGCAGATGAAGTAAGATGGCAGCACACAGAGGCTTCTGCCACCATCTCTTCCACTGTCCCCACCCACACTTTGGCTTTGGGGCAGAGTCAGCTTTAAAAAGCTGTCATCAGTTCTCCATCTATGCTCACTGCTCTGCTTCCAAGGAGGCCCTAGCATGCTGCCCCAGGGTGGTAGAGGGCAGGATGTGAGGGTATCTCAGGAAGCCAAAGCTTCCCAGGCCCTGAAGGACACATCACAGCTGAAGAAGAGGGTCAGGGTGACAGCTCCTGGGTCCCTCTTCTGGTTTCCCTGGGTTTGGGTGAGATTGTCAGGTCCCTCCTAGTGGGTCCCGAACTACCCTGGCACAGACCTATTGTGAGCCATAGCCTTGGTAAGCTGCTATATCCGCTCCGCCCCCACTTATCCTGAAGTCTTTCCAGAATGGGTCTCAGGGACCTAGGTACACAATGAGAGGTGGTATTTCAGATGGGCTGTCTGGGTCAGTCAGTCTGTACTTTGGGATTTTTCTAACCCAGTCACTCTGTGTATGTATGTGTGTGTGCATGTGTGAGTTTGTGCGCCTCTGTGTGTATATATATGTGCTTGTGTGTGTGCATGTGTTTGTGTGTATCTGTGTATATGTACTTGTGCATGTGTTAGTGTCTCTGTGTATATGTGCTTGTGTGCACGCATGTGTTTGTGTGTCTCTATGTATGTATGTGCTTGTGTGTGTTTGTATGTGTGCACATGCATATGTTAGTGCTTGTGTGTATAATGTGAATGGGACATAAGAGGAGTGAAAGGGAGCAGACAAGCAACAGACAGGATGTTTTGGATGGCCATGCCTCCCCTGGTCACACCCTCCTCTCCCACTGGTGCTCACCCCACCCTGCAGCAGGCCCTTGGCACAAAGCGCACGACTTCAGCATCCCTAACAACTGCTTCTCTTCACTCAGAATTAGCACTTGTCTGGAACAATTGGGAGCATAAAAAGTGCTTCAATAATTTGGCTGGAGGGTTGCCATGACGATACTCAGCAAGCTCCAAGAGGGGGTGTGAGTGTGCACTGAACAGCCAACAGGCAAAAGAGAGAGGGGCAGAAAGACACAGGTTCAGAGCAGTGGGGAGGAGCTAGGGAGGCCCCAGGGAAGGCCTCAAGGCAGACCCTCAGTCTCCAGTGGTCCTCTTTAAACAGCGATGAGCTCGCTCTCTAATCTGGGCTGCACTGTCCCTTGAGCAGCGGGACACCAGCTGCTGACAGGCTGTAGGGCTAGCATGCAGGGCTGTACCCATCAGGTGGAGTCCCCAAGAACAAACACCAGACTGGGGTTGAGAGTTGGACATTCTTGGGACTCCTGGGAGTGAGCTCAGAAAATTCTCCTGAAAATCCTGCCCAGCCTGGGATCCAGCAATGCTTGTGGGAGAAATAAGAGTTCACATCCCTGCTAAGGGCCTCTTCCCACCACAGGTGTGGAGAGGGCATACCTGCCCCAGCAGTGTCTAGATGACAGAGGCGTCCTCGGCACACAGCCACTTCCAGCATGGAGAAGGAGGCAGAGAGGCCTGGCAGACACCAGTGAACAGGACTCATGTGACTGGGCCACAGCACGGGGCTGAGCAGCAGCAGCTCAAGACCGCCTCCCCGCACGTCCTGATTCTAGTGCTTGCTAGAAGGTTCTTCTCGCTACTCTGCGATTGCGAAGCCTTGTGCTTGTTTCATCTCTGTTGGGGGGCATTTATGGGGATCAAATTAGGTAATTTATAAGAACAGCTGTAGAGAAACCTGGGCCCTTAGCAAAGGTGCCCATCTTAATGGAGCTCACAAACTCGGGTTGGAAAGATGCCCTGCTGTGTGGTGTGTGAGGCTGACAGAGAGGAGACACTTGGCCAGCCTTGCACTCAGCGGCTGACACATCCCGGGGGCCCAGAGCTCTCCACCCCCACATGCGTTCTGCTCAGGCTATGGGCACCAGAAGCATCTGCTATGGCCAGGTCTCTGAACTTTCAGGATGCAGGAGGTGTTGGGGCCATTCTTAGAACACCCAACTGGCCCTCCTGAAGCAGAGGCATATTCCTCTCTCATTCTCCACGCAGGAGCAGCTGCCACTGCTCTGGCCAGTCTTTTGGAAGGAAGAGAAATGAGGTTTTCTGAGTATTTTCTGAGTATTGCTCTCAGGTCCGACGGCGTGCAGAACAGTGTGTGCCTGCCATGTCCCCAGAAATCTACCCTCCCAGGTGAGGAATATTACCCAAGATTTAAAAACAGAATCAGAGTTGGAGGAAACTTCCCAGAGACTACACAGCCAGACAGAGGTGGGGCTGGAGTTTGAATCCGGGTCTGTAAGATCCAAAGGTCTATGGTGACAACAGGGCCTGCCCAGGGAGGGTGTGTGTGGAAGGTGAGGGAGAAAAAGGAGCTGGCTGGACTTCAGGGAGGTTTTCGAATCTCACCTGTCAATCAATTGATACTGATTTTCTCATAGCAAGAATAAGAGTTCAGGGGTACAGTCTACAGAGTCTCAAGAGTGGAGAATGGTGTACAGACAACACCCGGGCCCACTCCTGCTCTTCCACGGTAATGGGAGAGGGCTCAGGGTTCACTCACACTCAACACTGCAGACAGCCACGTGGTGGACAGCCCCGGGGACATCAGACAACAAATTCTGGTGGGAGAGAAGGGGTAGTGCAGCAGCAGCTGCTCCATCTGGGGAAACTGAGACCCGAGATAAGCAGAGGACCACTTATCAGGAGCCAGGGACAGGAGTTCACATGGCCTGATTTCTCAGTGTTCTGTAGACACTGTCTGCTCTGCTAACTATGACACTGTACTGTTCCCGGTCTAAACAGGGACGAACCCAGTCTTGGACTGGGCTAAGGACAAGGTGGGAGACAGCTCTGGCTGCCGTGACACAATGTTCTCCAGCGTCTTCCTATCAGGACTGTTCCTTCCCAATCTCTGCCAGTTTTGCCTCCTCCTTGTGGGCACGCTCGGATTTAATCTGCTCTTCACTTTCCCTCTACTGATGTCCATGATGTACCTTCTCCCCTCCTGTGGCCACCGCAACTCCTTTCAACAGACCCGAGCAAGGCCTGTCCTAAACTAGCATACACAGCAGCTGTCCTACCAAGATGAACCCTTCCCAGATCCCTGCAAGCTCCGCCCACCCTGCCCCAGTCATTGTTTCTCTCGGTTCCTGCCACCAGCCTGGCTCACAGCTAGAGAGGCCGCGACGTCCTAAGGGGAGGAGCTGAGACTGGATCCCAGGCTGCTGGACGCTGCCCTCTTCACCACAGTTGCTGGTAGCCTTTCCTCCCAGGTTCTCTGATGACAGAGGACAGTTTTTGGGGGGAGGGACTGATTCCTACTTTACACTGTAATGAGGAAAGATCCCTCATTTCCAGGAGGCAAGAAGATTTGAGAAAGCACCATCACCCCTCTCCAGACCTGACTTCATTGGAATTCTATCTGCTGGTAGAGTTTGGGAGAGGCAATCTGTGGGGTGCCGGGAACCCACCCTCTCTGTCCGCCTCTCCACTTGCGACCACAGAGAGTATGAACCATTCTAAGAAGCAACTGCAGATACGCTGAAAGGCTTGGTTGCAGGGAGGCTGCACAGTCCTGATACTAGGGAGAAGGGCGCTGCTAGATTTCTTCAGCTGTAAAGTGATGATAAACTAGCACCCTGGGTTCTGGGAGACCACTCAGTGCTGGAGAGACAGAGGCGTGGGCTCATTAGCCCAGGGCATCCAGCCTAGTCTGATCAGCAAGCTTCAGGCCAACAGACCTTGTTAAAAAAAAGAAAAGACTCACGAGGAATGAAACCGGAAGCTGACCTCTAGTTTTCACATGCATGTGTACACACGTGTGCCTACATGAGCACATACACATAATAGTACCTCATGGCTGCTGTGAGGATGAGTAAGTCAAGGGTTAACATCTGTAAAGCACGTGGCCCACGTGAACACACACAGACACTCGCACCTCACCTATGTAAGTGACATTAACACACGTGAAGCACTTCACGGGTGCCTGGTGTTTCAGACTCTGTGAAAAGTGTCACCTGCTATGATGTCTGAATTGAGGTCTCAATGAGAGCAGCATGTGGGCTGTTTGCTGTGCCACCATCCTGCTTCCCAATGCCCATCCCCACAATCTCCAACTCAGAAGTGACAAAGTGTAGAGACAGCACCAATCCCTCCAGATCTGTGCTACTGCATGGGAACTGCATACATGTACACTGTCACCCCACACCATGCAGCCACTCACCAATGCTGGGAATGAGAACTAACGTCTCACAACCAAGGGGCAAGGCTAAGTTCACTGTAAAGCACACAGATGTGCAGAAAAAAACACTGTGAAATGTGGGCTCACCATCTCTAGCTTATGAAGTTATAAAGTGATTTTCTTTTCCCTTTTTAATTTCTTACAAAGAGCACACACTCCTTTTGAGGTAAGGAGAGGGGGAAACTATTTTTGCAGAAGAAAATACAAGCTACCTTGGTTTGTTTTCATCTTTACTGGAAGAGATTGTGTCTCCCTTTGATCTGTACACCACATCTGACAGTCTCTGGACATAAAAGCTCGATTGTGAGTGAAACCCTTGCCTGACATTGTTGCAACTACCAGGCAGGCCAAGGCATTCAGTATAGGGTGTAGAAAAGGTCAGGCAGCAAGGAAAACAATGCAGGGATGGGGTACATTAATCAGTGGGTGACCTGCTTGCAGGACTGGCAGATGTCAAAAAGTGACCTTAATGGGAGAAGGCAGTGGGATCCTGGGCTCCAGCCACAGGTGTGCACTAGACCAATTACCTGGGGAGCATGTGGTAGGGCAGCCAAGGGTCAGCTGAGCATCAGCGCTGGGCCACTTTGGCACCTGAGAGCCAAACCCTAGAGGGTTTAAGTGCAGTCAGATTTTAATATGATTAGTCCCACAATTTTCATTCTGGCCTTTCTCTGGAAAACCTCCCCACCCCCACCTTTGAGGACTCCAACAGCAGCACATACAGGGTCAGGAGACACCAGGGAAAGGGCACGGTGAGAGGGCCATGCATCAGCAGAAAAGGACCGCCAACACAAGAGTCAAGGCTAGGGTTAGGAGGGCACGTGAAATGTACTTAAGAGAATTGCATTACAAACATGTATGTAGCATGTCTGATGTCAAGCCTTTCAAGACTCTAAGAGGAGGCTGAGGAGCTGAGGAGACTGAGGCATGAAGGTTAATTAGTTAGCTGCTCCTAGGAAACTCTGGAAGGGCTGAGCAGAGACACAAACTCAGGTCGGAGTGACTCTACCTCACTCCCCACAAGAGCTCTGCAGTGGTTCTGTCAAGAGGTGGATGTTGGAGGGGGGCTGAGGCTATCAAGTTGCTCCCTAATTCTGCCCTTGCAGGCGGCACTGTGACTGTGAGGCATGCTACCCTGCGAGGTGAGATGGTGCCACCTGGTTGGTGCAGTGTGCACACCATCAGCACCAATCCTTGCAGGGCTGCGTCTTAGGCACAGTGCCCCATGGGGCTGCTGCGTGTTCCTTCACTAGATTACTGGGAGTGGCGGATGAAACCTGCTACATCCCGTGTTGCCTCATTCCCTGGGTAACTTTGGAGATGGCATGCTTTATACATCAGTCTTCTAGTCTATTCAGTGGGGACAGTAGTCTCTAAGCTATACTAGCATGACTGGTGCCAAGAGGGGAATGCATATGCAAGAGTTCAAAGCTCTGGCTCTAGCTCACTTCCCAGCAGCCTCACAGGGGCTTGGAGTTTCTCTTTCCCTCTCCCTGACAGTGAGGGAAGGCTGAAGGCTAAGTTTCTGGAGGGAAAAACTGAAGTCCAAGAGGCAGCACCCCAGGAGGCTCCTATGGGAGCCAGCCCCTGGCCTCCACTGTGAGGCTCTGCTCCTTTCCAGTCTTGCCCGGGTGGTCCTGCAGTAGAAACATCCCTGGGTCCAGTTTAGGGAGCCCGAGGGTACTCTTCACAAACCATCCCATAGCCGCTCCTCAGGCAGGGAGGATACAACCTTCTTCTCAGATTGGCTCCAGCAGGGGCTTTTCTTCCGGCGAGAGTGTGGCGCTGGTGGTGAGGCTGGCACCGGAAGAAGCCCGGCAAAGGTGGAGCGCCTCCCCGCGCAGCCACTCGGAAGGGCGAGGTATTGCGTACTCCGACTGGGGACCCTAGCGGGCGGTGAGCTCGTCACCGCCCACCCACAGCCTTCCTGCCGTGGGAGGCTAATTGCAGCACCGGTCACGCGGCCTTCCAGCACTCGCGTGGCCCACCGCTGCCTCCTGCCTGCGCCCAGAGTCTTCACAGTATGCAAGACACAGAAGGCAAGGACCAGTGACCCCTCAGGAGCTCAGCAGTCACCTGGCTGCCAGTGCACAGCATGCTACGGCCTCTGCCCCTCACTTTCCCAGGGCCTTTACAACAAATGAACAACTCATGGGATTGCTTTTACTCAAGTCTGATGGAATGTGCCAGCAGCACACACTCTGAGCCCCCTTCCCCTTTCAGACTACAGGATTTGTCTACAGAGTCAAACCAATGGGTCGGACTGAGGACCAAGGCTCTGCTTGAACAGTGGCAAATTCATACTCCTAGAGTCTGGCTTCTGCTGTGCTGGCTACAAGTGCTGCTGGCCATACCTGCTTCCTTGTTGGGTTCTCTCAAACGGCTCACCCCCCAAATTATTCACCAACACCGGGTTCTGATCACAGGCAGGGAAATGCTTTTGTAACAGTCCAGGTGTGGGACTGCTAACCCAGGTGGGGGCAGCACCATTATTAGCGCTCTGCCCTGATAAACATCAGCGTCATTTGCCTACCAGGTCCAGGGTTCTTATCTAAGAATGGATTCCAGTGGCTCAAATCTGTTGGATGAATGTGTGTGTGTGTGTGTGTGTGTGTGTGTGTGAGTGAGTGTGTGTGTGTGTCAGAAGAGAAGATGGGATTCCAGAGGAAAGGGCAGTTGTGAACTAGTCCCTTGGTGGGAGCTTGTGGGTGGAATCATGTATAAGGATTTAAACAAACAGAAAGCATCACTATGGAAACAACCGGTTTTTTCAAAGGAACCGTTAAAAAATAAAGTAATCAAGACTTCAGATTCAACACTCCAAGTGTTTATGACCAGAAAAGGCAAAGTGGGTCTTAGATACTCTGCAGCCAAGAAAAAGCTGCCAGAACTCAAGGAAGAAATATTCCCAGCAGAGCAGAAACCCATCATCTGTCAGGCTTTCCCCTGAAACCCTCAGAGGGGAGCACTCCCTGCAGGCCTACTTAAATCTTTCAGGGTTGCTATGACATGGCTCAGCAGCCTGGGCTCTTTACTGATGGGACACAGACGGACCTTCCATGCAGCAGAGCAGAGTCAAGGCAATGGAGGTAGCAGAAAGGAGTCTAAAGGGCTTTTATGGATGAACTGTGACCCAAATCCGCTAGAGGCCATCAGGGGAGCTAGTGAACCTGTACCAAAGTGAAGGCCATTTCTGCACTGTTCCACTTCTGGGGTGAAGCCCAGCGTACCCACCGCCTGATGACTGCAGAAGCGATGCTCTCACGATGCTTCACACTTAGTTTGGACATCATCGGGGTTCCCACATATACTCAGAGACGACAGGAGAAACAGCAGGGAAAAATTCACCCATCTGTGAAACTTCTGAGGCATATCTGCTTGGATATGGTTAGGAACCACTTGCTAGGGATGTTGCCCAAGGCTGTTTCTAAATTCATTGCACCCAGCCCCCACCAAAATGAGTTTCCCCAGCTTAATGACACTGAGTTCAGTGGGCCACAGCTTCCAACAAGATGCTCATGAGGGCTAAGAAGACACGATGCAGGCATCTGCCCTGATGCACAAGAATCCAGAGACCACAGGCGGCCTGCAGCTGGCCATGGCCAGCTCTGTGGGTCGAGGGCTCAGAGATTCCACCTCAGGTCAGCACGGGTGAGAAAGAGGACATCGACTTTGGAATTAGCCTTTAAACTTGTTTCTATCAGCACAAGTCCTACTAAAACACTTCTCAGGGACTCTGCTTCTTGTCCCCACAGCAGAATCGGTATGGGGAGGATGAGGTGATGAGTAGAAACTCAGGACAGGTCAGGGCCTGCAGGCAACCGAAGCTCAGAGGGCAACCAAGACAAAGCCTGCCCCTCATGCTCAGCTGCACACTGGCTCTGTTCGTGTGCAGGACCTGCAAAAGGCTGGTGTGGCACTGAACATCACCATTCCTATCTACACCCAAACTCTCTAGTTCTGCTTGGCACTGCAGACGGCACAGGGTCCTAGTGGTGAGAAATAGCTGGCACTGGGAGCACATGAAGTCTACAGTAAGGGCAAGACTTCTGCTCTTTGCCTATGAAGCCCAGGTGGAGGCCCAGGCTGTGTGGTCTGACAGGGCTGTGTTGAGTGCAGAGCGATGTAACCCTGAAGCTGGAAGAGATAAGGCCCTGCAATGAGATGGGATGCTGGAAGACCTGGAGCCACCAGCCAGTCTTTTTATTTATAAGGAAGAGAGGAGGGATTTCCAGCTTCAGTTATCAAATTCCTAATCCTAGCTGACCACACTAGGTTTTCTTGGCTTTAACTGGAGAACAGCTGGGAATTAGAGGGCTTATGCTCATGGTGATTCATCCCTTCTTCCTAGAATGGCTTAGTATGATGCTAAAACTCTAACACAGCCTTTAGAATTTCTTATAAAAGGAAATACAGATATTAAAAGAGACTTTGATACAAGGAACCAGGGAGCTGTGGGAGCACAGTGTCTAGTCAGGCTAGTTTCTTCTGAGCCCCGAGTGAGCCTGTCCAGCCTCTGGCACCCGTCCATGTCACGGGATCATCCATGGAATGGAAACAGGATAAAAACCCAGAGTAAATTTCCCTCCCAGGATGGCAGAGAAATTCTATCTATCCCGCGTCCTACTTTCACCCATGGACACGCACTCCTCCTCTGGGTTTGAGTTAATAGGGTACATTGCTTCTGAGCCAAGGCCAAGGAGTCATGTGTTTTTATGATGCAACAAGGGGCAGCTACCCCATTCTGTTTTGGAAACCTTGATGACATCACAGGCTAACCCCTGAACTTGGGCACCCAGTAAAAGGGAACACTGAGTCAGAAGAGCCTTAGTCACAGGCTTCGGAAAGCTATGGTAGAAAGAGCTATGAGGTCACCCAGGCTATTCCCTGCAGGGTTGCTCTGATTCTATCTGGTTTGGGTTTAAATGACTCAAGGAAAGCGAATCTATTGGAACAGCTGTTACCAACTGGGCATTTGCTGTTCTTCAACCAAAATTTCAGCCTGGTTTCTTGACATCCAGTTATTCGTCACTTCCAGGAGACAGCATTGTCTTTCCAAGTAGGATTGCCTGGAGTGTAGATAGGAGCATGCTGCCTCCTCTTTCTTCAGAGGCCTGTAGCCTGAGTGTGCCCTGGGAAGACTGACAGCTGGGAGATCCAGCTGAATAAACAGGGTTCCTGTTTTCCAGGTTTCCATTATAATAACACATAAGCCAAGATGTTAAGGAGTCAAGGAAGACTTCAACAAAGCCCAGAGAAGCCACCTCTGTTTGGGTTTCAGCAGCTGTCTGCCTGTGGAAGGCTCCAGAGTCACTGACATGTATTTACAATCTCCATTTGCTAACGTCATAAGGAACAAATATGTTCAGATTTTTCCCAGAGGCACAAGGCCATTTGTATTTCTTCAAATTAAAGGGGGAAGGGCAGCAGGAAAGGGAATGATGGACCACATCATCTGTGAGCACAGTTATAGCAGTGTTTAATTTGCCTAATGGTAGCCCTTGATTTAGAGATTTGTCTCAGAGTAACCATTCCCTTCGTAGACATGCTGGCAACATGGCTCCCTTCCAAAGGAGGAGGACCTGGGAAGCGAACTCCACAATTTCCAAACAGACACTGCTTCCAGGAGTGGGGGAGAGGCTGCTAGGTGCACAGCCCCCACCTCAGTGGCAACTTTGCGGACATGTCCCATCACCAGGTGCTCCTCTGGGGTCTGGATAAATGGTCCGGAAGGTTAGGTTTACTCTCGGTTCTCTGGAGTGGTATTCTTTGGGCACGCGGTGCTAAATGGAAATATTAATAGTTGTCCGGAATAAATACACGTGCATTTTTTTTTCAGTTCAACATGATTTACAACTTATTTATGAAAATATGGAAATAGCTCCATTTCATCCCTGTCTAAACGAGCAGGTGTTCTACAGTCCCGTGGGAAAGGGTCTCCTCCTCTGAAACAAAATTCCCTGATCCCTGGCAGCAAGGCATCTCTACCTTTTCTCATTGTTGCTTCTATCTAGTGTGACTTCACCCACACTGACCTAGAATAGTTGTTGTGTTGTGAGGCCCAAGATGGCAGCCACTGAGATTTTTACAAGTAAATTCGTGCTAGTCACATTTGAAGCGGTCAGCAGGCACAGAGGACATGGACCCCTCTCCATCACTACAAAAACCCAACCAGAAACCTCTGTTGAGGGGTCTGCTCTGACTGACCCCTTGGGTATGACATCACGTTATTGCTACTTGCTCAGTATAAGCACTCGCTTCCCTCCCTACATGTACTTTGAAACGGCTGCCTCCAGAGAGTAAATTGGTGGTAATTTCAAGTCCTCACCTGCCAGTCGGCTTGTGTGGCTCCTTCCATGATTAGCAAGGTCCCGTGATCCAGTGGTATCTTCACTCTTTCCACGTATGTACAGTCTCCATTCTCTTCCTAGAAGACAGCAGCCATTCCACTCAAGTTTTTGTTCATATGATCAAGAAGCAAGAGAACCTTGAGGCAGTTCCTCCTCAGCCAGGCTGTGGGAGCTCGCTCTGTCCCCTGGCAGCCCCTTGGCCTTAAGGCAGCTAGCTATTTTACCTCTCTACTCCTTAAGGTACTTATTTGTGACATGGGAAAGAAGATAAAAGTAGTAGCATCTGCTACATAGGGCCAGTCTGTGCCTTAGATGATGTGTGTGAAGGACTTGGGGACCCGCAGCAGGAAGAACTGGGTAAGATCATGGAAGTCACTGCTCCCCAGGATGTTCAGCCCATCCTGACCTAGGAGGGAGGTTCAGATTCACCTACCTCTGCTACCCAGTGCTACATACTGGGAAGAAATGGCCTTTGATCAAGGCATGCTTCACCTGGCAATAATATGCGAATTTACTAATTGGTAATTATTTTAAAACAATGTGTCTTAACTTGTAATGCTATGACTTTTTTTTAAAGATTTATTTATTTATTATGTGTACAGCATTCTGTCTTGGGTGTTTGCCTACAGGCCAGAAGAGGGCACCATATCTCATTATAGATGGCTGTGAGCCACCATGTGGTT
>LOJH01047483.1:0-12454 GCA_001685095.1 Ellobius talpinus
TTTCTTGCTAACCCCATAATGGCTCCCTCAATCAAGATATCTCTTTTCTTGCTCTCCCTCTCTGTCCTCCCCACATCTCAACTATCCCATTCCCTCACCTGGTCTTGCCTTGTAGTCAGAGTGATGACTATCCTAAATGACACCATAGAACCTTCACCCAGCAACTGATGGAGACAGGGGCAGAGACTCACAGCAGAGCACTGGGCTGAGCTCCCAAAGTCCAGTTGAAGATTAGGAGGAGTGAGAATATGAGCAAAGAGGTCAAGACCATGATGGGGACACCCACTGAAACAGCTATCCTGAGCTAATGGAAGCTCTGGCCAGAAAGGGAAGGAACCAGCATAAGACCAAGCTAGACCCTCTGAATGTGTGGCTGAGGCAAACTGTGGGCACCAGGATTTGTCCCTGATACTTGTACTGACTTTTTGGAACCCATTTTCTTTGGATAGATACCTTGAGTGTGGAGGGCCTTGGTCCTTCCTTGGAACTATGTGCCTTGCCCTCTCTGGGGAGTAGATGGAGGTGGGGTTGGGTTGAAGACAGAGGGAATGGTAGAAGGGGAGTGGGAACTGGGATTGGTATGTAAAATGACATTAGGTAGTTTTTTTTTCTTTTTAAAAAAAGAAAAGAAAAAAGAAAAAGAAGGTTGCCCAGTGGTGGGAGCGCATGCCTTTAATCCCAGAACTCTGGAAACAGAGGCAGGCAGCTCTCTGGGAGTTTGAGGTTAGCCTGGTCTACAAGAGCTAATTCCAGTACAGGCTCTAAAGATGTCTTGGAATAAAAAAAGAAAGAAAAAGAAGGTTGGGAAGGTAGGGAAGAAGAGGGGGATGGGGAAGATAACACTAAGGATGTTTAAAAAGTCATATGGAAACCTACTATTTTATAAGCTTCACACACACACACAAATGAGCTTGACTAAGGTTGCTGTACACAGAAGACTGTTCATTCCAGACATAATAGATGGCCAAAGAAAGCACAGTGCCAGATTTAGGATACCTTTCCACAGGTTGTTGGTTAAAGATGGCTGACTCCCAAATGCAGGCTATTTCTATTCTTTTTAGTTGTCCATCATAACTTGATTGTAAGACCCCCTATTGCTGAAAGCCCCTGACTCATTGGCCATAGGACATGAAGAAATAAAATTGGTACTGACAAGGAAGATTTCTCCCCGCTGATGAGCTTTCATAAGTACTACAAGGTACCAAGCAGTCTCCTAGGCATAAACATCCATCAGTAGCCTTACTCAGCTGTGGATCCTGTGAATGAAAATAATGACCAGCATGGAAGATATGTCCATGGGTACAATAGTGAAACTAATTAACATTAGTAACCAACTGATTTCTGGTTGTATTTTAGACTTGCTCCATAACGGAGACTCATGTCTGGTTCCATAAATCTGGCCTAGAACCTGTGGTTGTGTTCCAAAAAAATGTAAGAAAGGGATCTTACTTCATTTATTGGATTGTTTCAAGTTCTCTGTTGCTTCTAGTATCCCATCAATGTTTCTAAGGGATTCTAGCACCTAGGAACTTCCATCCAAGTTTCCCGTGGTGCAAAAATATCCTTAAGACTGATTCAAAACTCAGACTTCTTTGGGGAAAAATAGTTGCTGGTCACCGTGGTGTACCTTTATGAACCAACTAGATTACTGTAGAGTGCTTATGGGAAGAAAGGTAGCTTCATCCAAGACCAGGGATACAGAAAAGATAGCAGAAGTTGCTCAAGGAATCCCAATCCAGTACCTGAAGTACACTGGACCTTATTAGAGACCTTTCCAGGGAATATGTGGTGAAAAGAAATCATTAGTACTTGTATAGAATTACAAACAATTCTAGGTATGAACAATTCTCTCATACTTGAAGTCTTAAAGTGGCATGCAGAACTTAGCTAATTAAACATACAAACAGTGTCAACTCCTTGTTTCTACCTATAGTCATAATTTTGCCTCTCCCAACATTGCCATAGTACAACACAAAAAGTTCTAACTTGGTATCCCTTTATGCAACTTGCCCTTGTAGGAAGAAATGTGAGCAGAGAATGGGTCCAAAACCATGGAATAGGAAGAAAAGCAATCATGTATCTAGTCGGATCCAATTACTAAGTAAAACCTCAATTCTCAGAACAGCTAAATAAAAATGTTAGTTTCCAAAATAAAGATACTAAGACCCTCTGGAAATGGATAATTATAATTGACTATAGATAAGAATACTTAGAAACCCAGGAGCAGAACTCAAGTTTCCTGATGCCTAATTCAGTTATCAAGTATGGCTAAATGGTCTTTTCACAACAGAAATACTCAAATAATGAGCAGATGTGCATCAGTTTATTCTTACTTGCTCAGAAACTAGTGTCTTCCTTAAGATTTCAATCACTCCAGAGCTGATTACTCAAGTAATATTAAGTTCTTCTAGCCATATCCTATAGCCATCTAGAGTAACATGATCCTAGAGGCACCCTTATTGTGGAAGGCAGCATCTTTGTGAGAAATTATCTGAATATAACTTCCAAAACAGGTTGACAAGTCATCCCAATTCTGAGAGACTTGAACATAGCTCAGGCAAAATGTGTTATGAATGGCCCATATGTGGGTACACCTGCAGTGGTGCTGTTTCTGGGACACAACCTTGATGAAGCAAAAGAACCCCTGTACTTCATTTGGAAAATGAATCTTGGATTCTCATATTGAAATCAACAAATATTTACAGAGAATCAATCATGTAACAGTCTTAGAGAAAAGACTTATTTCCAATCCAACTAGTTTATTGTTATTGCCACTATTATCATTTCTAGTTACCCTAAGGTTTCAGGTATAAAAACAGATGCTCAAACAGGGAAAATGATTGATTTTTATATCTGCCAAGTATCAAGTGGCAGCCAACATTTCAAGTATGTTTGATTTAAAAGAGATGCCACTTTCATTACATTGGGTTGTCAGGAAACAAAATCCACTGACTTTCCTATTTCTATCAATAAGCATTTGTTGAATAAGTAAGTGAGTGTCAGAGTGAATGATAGACATATAGAATTGGTAGAGGGACATGGAAGAAGGAACTTAGGATCTGTGGGCATGCATGTGTGCTAGGACCCAGGATGAGGACATCCTTAAATTTGATTTTAATAAATCTTTACAATCATCTTGCAACAAATGTTATCTAGCATTTCACTTTCCAGATGGGAAATTGAGGACAACACATGTTCTACAAATGCTCAAGTTAGCAGAACAAAAATTTGGAGTTTGGTGTATCCCACTCTAAAGTTGATTCTTTTTACTACACTTGCTTGTCCTAGAAACCTCTAGACTAGAAACCAAGCAGAAACTGGTAAGAGTCCATGAAGAAGGGCAAGAATCTATGAAGAAGGGCAGCAACTGAATAGAACAAAATAAAGTCCTCAAGACCTGAACAAGTTGGAGGTAAACTAGATACTAATCATGATTTGAATATGGTTCTGAGAGCCTGTCATCAGCTGGGCCAGAGCTATAAAAGGAACTGGATGACAACTGGCTTCCCATTTGGGGTCCTGATGTCACCCTTCCTTTCAGAGATATATTTAGCCCCAAGTATCTGGTTTGGACCTCAAAAAACAGAGCCGTGATGTGGGATCCACTTATATCCCAAAGGTGAGAGTGGCTGCAAAGGTGTGGTAAGGCATGAGCCAATCTCAAGAGTAAGTTTTCTGACACTTGGCCTATAATTAAAGATAGATCAACCATCAGGATAGGGTGTACTAACACTGTCTCAGCTGATCCTTCCCCTGAGAGGGTTTCATCTGCATCAAACAATCAGAGGCTGAGGGAATCTGATATACTTAGCAGAGGGATGGTAGCCTCTATACTTTCAAAAGACTCAGTTTTGGGGGGTTGTCTCTTCCTAAAAGGAAGAGAGAAGAACAACAGCTGAGACCATTTTCCTTGCATTAAACCTTCCTGCACCCCCTTCACTTCCCAGGCACGATATGATTGAGCCCTATGCAGGTGGTTTAGAAAATATGGCTTATTAATAACCATCACCTATATTAATGCCACTGAAGGTGAGTTTGGGTGTAAATAACATTTTGTTTCTGAATACTTAAGACTCTGGAGTAAAATAGCATTTGGGCATGGTGGAAAGTCAGGAGACTGAAGTCTTCAGTCACAACTATGCTATGAACTGATGTCTGACCTTGGACAAATCTCAATTTCTTTGAGTCTATTTCTTCATACATAAAACAAGAGGATCCCTCAAGTTTTTAAAACCCTCCTAGTTCTGACAGAGCGACCACCATCCTGTTTTCATTACTCTTTCCTCTTACTACCTCCCTAACTTCAATGGATTTCTGAGAGAATTGTTCTAGAAGATCCGAATGAGTGATTTATTTGGTTCCTCCTTCCTAAAATGCTGAGAAGAATACAGTTAGAAATAAACTGAAACAAAGCACCTCACAGGTTTCACAAAGCCTTTGAGACTGAGATTGAGATTTGCGATTGAGAGAATCTTGAGAACAAGGGAACAAGGATTCCAGGAACATTTATAGAATTTGGGAAATAATTCTATAAAATTCTAAGCAAAATTAGCATTCATAAAAATTATGTTACAAAAAGGATTAAAGATGAGGTAGGATGTGTACAAGGCCCAGGCACCTGATATTTCTTTCAATTGTGGCATGAATTGTGAATGAAGAGCCTGACAAATAACTGAGTTAGAAGGACACATTCTAAAATTCTATGACATAACTAAGGAATTGAGTGGAAAGTTTTTGGATTTAAAATAACATAAATTAAACATTCCAGAGCCTGGAGGGGTTATCCTTGATAAGTGGTCACTGAAGGAAGACACATAGACCATATGTCTAAGCATGATGCAACAGAGATAGGGCTGTGGCAACCTCATAGAATGTTGGAACAGTGGAATAGGTTGTTTTAAGGACGCACACTGTATCTATGAGGACACAGAATAGGGTAGAGAGTAAGAACTAGAGCATGTGAGGTTTAGAACATACTAAGTCCAGAGAAATGGGGATAGAGGTGAGCTTTTTGAAAAATAGTGTCTTAGTTACTTTTCTATTGCTGTGAAGAGACACCATCATCATGACAACTCAAAGAAGAAAGACTTTAATGGGGACTTACAGTTTCAGAGGATGAGTCCACGACCATCAATGGAGGGGAGTATGGCATCAGGCAGACAGGCATAACACTGGAGTAATAAGTGAAAGTATACATCTGATCCACAAAAAATGGAGAGAGAGAGAGAGAACTAGAAATGGCATAGGCTTTAGAAATCTCAAAGACTCCAAGTGACACATCTTATCCAACAAGATCATGCTTCCTAATCCTTTCCAAACAGTTTCACCAACTGTGAACCAGGCACTCAAATGTATGAGCCTAGGGGGCCATTTTCATTCATGCCACCACATTCTACTCTCTGGCCCCCTGCAGCTTCATAGCCATATCATAATGCAAAATGCCCTTAGTCCTACTTCAGAGGACCCCATGATCTTTAAATCACAACACAGTTTTAAAGTCTAAAGTGTCTTCTGAGACTTGCAGCAAAATTTTAGCTACAACCCTCTTGTTTTTGTCAGTACTCTATTACTGTGAAGAGACACCATCACCACAGCAACTCTTATAAAGGAAAACATTTAATTGGGGCTGGCTTACAGTTTCAGAGGTTTAATCTATTCTCTTCATGGAAGGAAGCATGGTGGTATCCAGACAGATAATGGTGCTGGAGAAGTAGCTGAGATCTCTAAATCTGAATTGGCAGGCAGCAACAATGCCACATCTCCAATACTGCAATTCTCTATGAGTCTGTGGGGGCAATTTTCATTTAAACCACCACATTCTACCCCCTGGACCTCATAGGCTTGTAGCCATAGCATAATGCAAACTGCGTTGACTCCAACTTCAAAAGACCCTATAGTCTGTAATAGTCATAACATTGTTTAAAATTCCAAAGTCTTTTCCAAGACGTATGGAAATCTCTTTTATTTATTCCTTGTGGCTTCCACATCAAGCATCTCCACGAGCCATGCTGCCACATGACAGATGGGTAATAGGGACAGCTCTCCCAAACTCACAACTTCAGGTCTGGCTCACCCACACCTCCACCAGTGGGGCTGGCTCTGTTGGGTTGCCCACTCAAGGTGCAGAGCCTGATGTCCTAAGTGTTGCAGGTGGTCTTGGGCAGGGACAGCTTTCTCACCTGCCTCAGACATTGTTGGGTGGGGGGAGGGCATCTCTCTCCCACCCATGTCATGTCAATCTCTTAACTATAATTCCCCTTAAACTCAAAATGAAAAAGCAGATCACGTACTTTCAACATACCATGGCCCAGATACACAGTAGCATTCCAAAATGTAGAGAAAAGGAACATAGTGAGAAAATACTGGACCAAAGCAAAACTGAAAACAGGCTGGACAAACTCCAAACTCTGCATCTCCATGTCTGATGTCAAAGATTTCTTCAAATCTCCAGCTCCTTTCAGCTCTGTCTACTGTAACACACTTTTCTTGAGCTGGTTCCACTCCCTGTTAGCAGCTCCCCTCAGCAGGTATCCCACAGTTCTGGCATCTCCAACTTCTTGGGGTCTCCAAGAGAATCCAGGCTTCTCCTTCACAGCTTCACACAATGGTCTCTCTAGGCCTCCATGCAGGGACACCCATGACACACTCCTGAATTCAACACCTTTACTTAGTCATGGAGGGAGATCCCATAACCACTTTCTTGTATACTTGACTCTAAAGACAGAACCACATAGCCAACACAGCCAAGTTCTGCTGCTTGCTAGGGCCAGAACATGGACCCCTCATTCAATTACATTTTTATCAGATTTCTGTTCTCAATTTTTTTTATTATCCTTCTCTCATATATTACATCCAGACTGCAGTTTCTCCCCCCCAGTCTCTCTCCCCATCTCTCCAGATCAATGTCCCCTCCATTTTCCTTCAGAAAAGTGCAGACCTCACTCAAACATCAACCAAACATGGCATAATATGCTACAATAATACCAGATACAAACAATCTCATCAAGGGTGGACAAGGAAACCCAGTGTGAGTAAAAGGGTCTTATAAGTAGGCAAAAAGTCAGTGACTGTCCTTGCTCCCACTGTTAGGACTCCCACAAAAACACCAAGCTACTGAGCCATAACATAGGTGTAGAGGACCTAGGTCAGACCACTACAAGATCTCTGATCTCTGTGAGCACCCATGAGTCCCAGTCAGTTGATTCTGTGGTCCATGTTCTTGTGGTGTTCCTGACATATCTGGTTCCTCCCATCCTTCCTCCCCTACCTATGCAGGACTCTCCCAGAGCCACCTAATATTTGGCTGTGGGACTCTGCATCCACCTCCATCGGTTGCTGGATGAAGTCTCCCTGGTTTCTCTGATGAGAATTATGCTAGGTTCTGGTCCCAGAACATTCTGCAGGCAGGACAGGCTGTAGGTTGAAGATTTTGTGGCTGGGTTGGTGTCCCAGGCCCTCCACTTGAGGTCTTGCCTGGTTAGAGAAGATGGTCGTTTTGGGCTCTGTGTTCCACATTACTAGGAGTCTTTGCTACGGTACCTTAGTTAGGGTTTCTGTTGTTGTGATGAAACACCATGACCAAAAAGCAACTTTGAGAGGAAAAGTTTTATTAATAAGGCTTAATCTTCCATTTTGTTCTTCATCACTGAAGAAAGCCAGGATAGGAACTTAAACAGGGAAGGATCCTGGAGGCAGAAGTTGATGCAGAAGCCATGGAGGGGAGCTGTTTACTGGCTTGCTTCCCTTGGCTTGCTCAACTCACTTTCTTATAAATAAAAGAAATTTGGAGGTATCAATATTGCTAATTTCAAGCTGTACCACAGAGCTGTAGTAATAAAAAACTGTATGGTATTGCATAATTAAATCAAATCAAGGACCCAGCTGTTAATCCATACACCTATGGACACTTGATTTTTGATAAAGAATCCAGAAATATGCAATGGAAAAAAGAAAGCATTCTAAACAAATGGTGCTGGTCTAACTGGATGTCAGTGTGTAGGAGAATGCAAATAGATCCATATATATCACCCTACACAACACTCATGTCCAAGCAAATCAAAGACCTCAGCATAAATGCAAATATACTGAGCCTGATAGAAGAGGAAGTGGAGGAAAGCCATAAAAAGATTGGCATGGGAGACAACTTCCTGAAACAGAATGCCAATAGTGCAGGCACTGAGGTCAATAATTAATAAATGGGACCTCATGAAACTGAAAAGCTTTTGTAAGGCAAAGGACACTGTCAATAGAATAAGAAGGCAGCCCAGAGGATGGGAAAAGATTTTTATCAACTCCACACCTGACAGAGGGATAATATCTAACGTAATATCCAAAAGAACTCAAGAAATTAGACATCAACAAACTAAATAATACAATTAAAAAGCAGGGTATATATCTAATCAGAGAGCTCTCAATGAAGGAATCACAAATGGTTGTGAAACACTTAAACAAATATTCAAAATCCCTAGCTGTCAGAATTTCTTTTATTGTATAAGATTGTTTTAGATATCCTTCATTATTTGAAGTTGAGTATTGTTCTTTCAAAGTCTGTAAAGAATTATGTTGGAACTTTGATGGGGATTATGCTGAATCTGTAGATTGCTTTTGGTAGGGTAGCCTTTTTACTATGTTAATCCTACCAATCCATGAGCATGCGAGATCTTTCCATCTTCTGATATCTTCTTCAATTTCATTCTTTAAAGGTTTGAAGTTTTTATCATGCAGGTCTTTTGCTTGTTGGGTAGAATTACCCTCAGATATTTTATATTATTTGTATTTATTGTGATAGATGTTGTTTTTATGGTTTCTTTCTCAGTCCATTTTGTTTTGCAATATTAGTCTAAGATGTGTTACATTTGTTTATGCTGTGGAATGTTTGTTTAATGATGCAAAAATGTGCTGCATTCTTTTATGTTGTATTTGTTTTACTCTGTGAAGCTGTGTTATTTTGGCTGTCTAAAATACCTGATTGGTCTAATTAAGAGCTTAATGACCAATAACTAGGAAGGAAAGTATAGGTGAGGTTGACAGGCAGAGAGAACAAATAGGAGGAGTAGGAAGAGGAGAGAAGGATCTGAGGGGCCAGCCACACAGTCAGCTATTGAGTAAGAAGTAAGGTATGTAGAACAGAGAAAGATAAAAGGTCATAGGCAAAAGGTAGAGGGGATAATTTAAGTTAAGCAAATCTGGCTAGAAACAAGCCAGGCTAAGGCCAGGTATTTATAAGAAAGAATAAGGTTCCATGTATTAATTTTGGAGCAGGGTGGCAAGCTCCAAAGAACAAAGGGCAAAGAATAAAAAACAAACAACAACAACAAAAACAACTACACTAGTGTAGCAAAGTCTTTATCTTTAAATTTATCTTATTTTTCTTTAGATTTATCTTTTTCTTTTCTATTTTTGAGATAGGGTCTCACTAGCTTTGAACCAATAAAGATCCACTTGCCTCTACAGGTGCCTTCTGAGTGCTGGGATTAAAGGTGTGTGCCACATGCCAAGATAGATATATTTTTAACTTTTTAAAAATTCCTCATATTGGTTACGCCTGGTTATAATCCCGCCAAGAGTGAATGAATGTTCTGCTTTCCCCACATCCTTATCAACATTTGTTGTCAGTTGTTTCCTTGATCTTAGTCATTCTAATTGGGCTAAGAAAAGTATCAAAATATCTCTAAGTTGCATTTTCTTGATTCCTAAGGATGGCAAACAATTTTAAAGGTATTTCTTGGCCTCAGTGTAAGCCTAACCGAACACTGACCATTCCCCTCTCTGCCCACATAAGTATCAGCCATCAAAAAACTGAAGACTTCCAATCTCATTGGGAACCAAACAACAGACTCTATCAAGAGAAAAGGTGCTGGCTTTCTAATTATTGCTATTCCCCAGGCTCTAGGAAAGTACTGCGTTTTAAGCACTCAATATTTGGTTAATGAATGAAAGAAGACAGAGACTTGCATCTTGTATATGTACAACCAGAACATCATGGAAGTTTCTCAGTTTACCTGGTCGAGAAAGGGGAGGTTCATATTCAGCAGACTGGACCCAGGGAAATACATTTCAGCACAATAGCCATGACTTCTAAGCCTTTAGGGTCAACGGAAGTCAAAATAACTGAACTGCCATGCTACTAGTTTTAACCAAATGACTAGAGCCTTCTGCCTATTTCTCCTTGGGAAGGGATGGTGATCAACTTCAGAGCCATTTTAATATCTAGGGACATTAAAATATTAATTAAATTTAAAATGTTTGAAACTGAATCCCAACTTTACTCTTTAATTTTCCGTTGGAGTCCCTAACAGGACACACAACCATTCTAATTTTGTTTAATTTGCAACTGAATTAAAAAAGAAATCAACATTGGGCCCTCCTTACACCACAAAAAGGGTGCAAAAACAAAGATAAATATCTATGGTGTACTGAGAAGTCCACCAGATTCCAGTGGATAGTTCTAACCCCATGATGACATAGATGATCCTGATAAAACCCAGTGTATCTAAAAACAAAAAGAATAAAAATTATTAATGTGGAAAGGGACTTGTGGGAAATGAGGATCTGGTTAATAGGGGTGAGGAGAAGATTATCAAAAGTTTTAATAATTATCTCTTGGTGTAAGCTCCAAAATTACTTTGTTTATAAGATGATTTGCTTATGGATCTTTTGGAAGGGTTAAGGATTTCTCCTTTCTCCCTCCAAGCCATTCATCTTGGTTTTATAAGACAAAGGCATACACATATAATTTCATTTTAATAACAGCTTGTCATTGACTTTCTGACAAAAGCAGAGTATTCCCAACTTTCCATAAAATATGAGAGCCTAGAAATTACCCTCCACATCCTTTCCTGTCTTGTTAGCTTAGATGTGAAATGTCTTTTCTTATGTTAAGTTTTTTCTTTAATAGTTAAAAAAAGAAAATTTAGATTTAAGGAGAAAGGACTGAGCAAGGCCAGAGCAGGCCTGAGACAACAAACTCCACAGGAGCAGGTACAGGGAAGCAATTGCTGAGAGAGTGGGCCAAAGTCAGAGACTTCTGTGAGTCAGGACATGAGTTTGGGACCTCTGAGGGAGTGGTCCTGAGCCAGGACTTCTATGGGTCTGGGCATGAATCTGGGACCTCTGAGGGAGTAGACCTGAGGAAGGACCTCTGCAGGTCCCAGCATGAGTCTGGGTCCTCCAAGGAACTAGGCCTGAGCCAGGACCTCTGTGGGTCTGGGCATGAGTCTAGGACTTCCAAGGGAGTAGGCCTGAGCCAGGACCTCTATGGGTCTGGACTTCAGCCTGGGACCTCCGAGGGAGTAGGCAGGAACCAGAGACCTCTGTGTATCCAGACATGAATCTGGGACTTCCAAGGGAGTAGATCAGAGCCAGAGACCTTTGCAGGACCAAACCCAAGCCAGGTACCTCTGCAGAAGTGGATCCAGACCAGAGACATTTACAGAAACAGGTCTGAGCCAGCAACTTAGGCCAGGGCAGACCTGAGATAGAGAACTCCACAGGAGCAGATTAAACCCTGGGAGCACCAAGTGACCTTTAGGAACACGGAGTAACCAATGGGGTGACGGGAACCCTGGCACTGACTATACTATGAGGAGCAACCATCTGAGCCTTGGATCCATTGGCACCTGAAAGATTGATAACCAGAGTCACAGACAGCACCAACTACACCAAGCAGAAGAAAATATGGGTAGATAATACAAGGTAAGAGCACAGGCAAAACCACAAAGAGCAACATGACACCAGTGACCCTGCACCAGCAAGACTTGAAAAACCAAATATAGATGAAGCAGAAGAAAATGACCTAAAAATAATTTTAGGAGAATGTTTAAGGCTCTTAAAGAGGGAATGAAAAATTCCCTCAAAGAAATGGAGAAAAGAGAAACAAAATTTTGAAGACATCAACACATCCCTTAAAGAAAACCAAGAAAAAGCAATCAAACATATGAAAGAAAATATTCACAACTTGAAAAAATGAAATAGAGACAATAAAGAAAACACAAGCCAAGGAAATGATAGAAACAGCAACCATGCAGCATTGATCAGGAACTACAAATGCAAGCATAAACAGCAAAACACAAGAGATGAAAGAATCTCAAGCACTGAAGATACAATAGAGGAAATATACTCATCAGTCAAAGAAAATATTAAATCTAACAAAAGAATAACACAAAATATCCAGAAAATATGGGACACCATGAAAAGACCAAACCTAAGAATAATAGGTATAAAAGTTCAACTCAAAAGCACAGAAAATATATTTAACAAAATCATAGAAGACTTTCCCAACATATAAAAGATATGCCTATGAATATACAAGAAGCATACAGAACACCAAATAGACTGGATCAAAAATAAATTCCCCTTACTATGTAAAAATTGAAACACTAAGCATATATAATAAAGAAAGAATATTAAGAGCTGCAAAGGTAAAAGGCCAAGTAACATATAAAGGCAGACCTAT
>LOJH01047484.1:0-13204 GCA_001685095.1 Ellobius talpinus
TAATTTGTTTGACCATGGTGTTTCTTCATAGCAATAGAAGCCTTAACTAAACAGTGGTCATGAACTCTAGTGTGATTGTTAGTTTTTCTCAACTTGATACAAACTAAAGTTACCTAGGAAAAGGGAACCTCATTTGAGGAATTGCCCTAGTTAGAGTGGCCTGTGTGCATGGCCATAGGTCATTTCCTTGATAAATAATTGATATGGATTAGCCCATCCTACTGTGAGTGGTGCCAGCCCTGGGCAGGTGATCCTGGTTTGCACTAAATGAAAGAGCAAGCTGAGTAAACCATGGGGAGCAAGTCAATAATCGGCATTCTTCTATTGTCTCTGTTTTGGTTCCTGCCTTGACTTCCTTCTTTGGCTTCCCACAGTAATGGATGGGGACCTGGGAGCTATAGGATGGGGTGGATCCTTTCTTCCCTGCTTTGATTTTGGTCAATGTGTTTTGTCACAGCAACAAAACCAAACTAGAATATCTGGGAACGGGGAGTGGTACTAGGGATGGGGAAAATGACAGTTTTGCTGAGGAGAATTCAGAAAAACACTCAAGGGACAAGACTTCAGGGCTCAGGGACTGACTGAGCTAGGTGGGAGGTGGGAAGCATTAGAGGGGTCTTGTTGGTGGCACCTACTGCTGAGGCAGAGGGAGAAGGAAGCCTGAGCTTGTTCAAAGGTGAGATGTGTTCAAGGAGAAGCATAATAAATGAAATCATTTTCCAAATTCTCTATTGAAACAGCCAGTATATCACACTTGAGAATGTTTTTTTAATAAATAAATAAAGTGTTGAAATGAAAGCTCTCAGTCCCCAAAGGACTTAGTTTCAATTTTCCACAACATAATAAGATGTTTGCTCATTTCTTAAGTCGGAGGAGTGAGGAATTGCCCTAATGCAACTATGCCTACACATCCAGTCCATCAAGAGTTTATAATGAGAGGCTCTAGGGACTCCAGAATTGTTTGTTTTATATGTCTGAGTCGCTGCAGACGTGTCTGGAGAAGCTTCGACATTGGTACAGCTCTTCAGTGGTTTCTCCCCTGGCAGAGGTCAATGTACTCATCTTCTTAGAACACAAGTGAATTTCCTAGAAAAAGAGCAGCAGGGAACACCGTGACCAGAATTGCCTCATACTCTTGAGACCATCTCTACACCACCCCACTCACTTGAGAAGAAAAACCAGAGTCCCCATCCAGAAAGGGGAGAGAGACGGAAGAGAATTATCAGGGCCTCAAGGAGTTGTCACTGCCTGGAGCCACTTCAAAGTTTACCAAGAAACACAATGAAAAAGACATGGGATTTACCAAGTTAAGAGTTGCTTTATTATGGGATGCAGAAAGACTAAAGGAGCCTTAGCGTATGTACTTACCAGAGCTTGTGGCAATTGACAGCCTTAAGTGAAGGTATACTAAACTTAATCTACCTGTCAACAGATTCACTTACAGAGGGCCTCACCTTGTTAGAAAGTGGGAAGATGCACATTAGAGCCATTTGGGGAGCTTTAGAACAGGGCCAGTGCTAAGCCTCATAACTTTTTGTTTGTTTGTGTTTTTGTTTGTTTTATTTTTTTGAGACAAAGTTTCTGTGTACCACTGGCAGTCCTTGAACTTACTCTGTAGACCAGGGTGACCTCATACTCACAGAGATCCACCTGCCTCTGCTTCCTCCATGCCGGGATTAAAGGCGTGCACCACCACTGTCCAACTTGGCCCTGATCTCTTAAGAAACTAATGTAGTTATTTATGTGGTTGTGTTCTAGGAATCGAGAGTTTTCTAATTTTGCCCTGTAGAGAAGCACTGCTGACATTTTAAAAAGAGAAGTTTCAATTTGGTTTGGTCTCTGCAGTGGTGACATTCTAAAGTAGTTCATCTTATTTGCTTATTTACTTTTGAGACAGGGTCTCATACAATCCAGGCTGTCTTCATGGTCACTATGTTAGCTTGAACTTCTTAGTCTCCTCCTCCTAGCTCCTGAGTGCTGGGATCACAGGCATGTACCACCATGCCTGGCTTGTGTGGTGCTGGGGACTGAGCCCAGGGCTTTGGGCATGGTAGACAAGCATACTACCAACTGAGTATAATCAGCTTCGGCAGACATGTACAGCTCAGTTCAGATGACTGAAAATATTTGAGTTGATATAAAAGCTAAGTAAACAGAAAAAAAGAAGCTTAAAAAGAGAAAAAGACAAAGCTTCCATTTTTCATGTTGTTGTTGTTGTTCAAACATTCATAACTGTTCTGAGTCAATTAGACAATGAGAACATTGGACCATCTCAATACACATGTCAAAGTTGACAAGACAGAACTTAAATTGTTTTCTGTCAATACACAAAGCAAAAGTAAGCTCTGTGTGTTCTTTTCTATTAGTTGATCCAAAGTTAATTAAATTTCTTAACATATGATTCTAGCTGGGTATGGTGGTACATGCTTATAATCCCAAGCACTCAGAAGGCTGAGGCAGGAGGATTGCAAGTTCAAGGTCAGCTGGAATTACCTAGTGAGTCCGTATCATCATCACCAGCACATAGTTTGAATTACTGTTCCAATTCTTTGCCCCTTTTTGTTCTGCCAAAGGCTTTACAATACCTCCTAGTAGAATAGCAAATTCTCCCTGCATGTTCCTGTTGATTTGGAGCTTGGTCACATGACTTGCTTTGGCCAGTGTAATGTCAATCTATTGATATAAGTGGAGGTTCCTAATTTTCTGGATGTCTGGCTTGCATTGTGTATTTTCTTACCCTTTGTCTTATTTAGGGTTTCTATTGCTGCTACAAAACACCATAATCAAAAAGCAATTTGAGTAGGAAAGAGTTTATGTAGCTTACACTTCCACATCATAATTCATTGCTAAAGGAAGTCAGCACAGGAACTCATACAGGGCAGGATCCCAGCGGCTGAACTTGAGGCAGAGGTCACAAAGGGGTGACACTTTAAGCCTTGTTCCTCCTGGCTTCGTCAGCCTGCTTTCTGATTGCCCAGGACCACCAGCCCAGGGATGGTACCACCCATAATGTGCTAGGCCCTCCTCATCAATCACAAATTAAGGAAATGTCTTACAGCTAGATTTAGGGAGGTTTTTTTTCTCAGTTTTCCCTCCTTTTAGATAACTCTAGTTTGTGTGTCAAGTTGGCTTAAATCCAACCTGCACACACCCTTTGTGAGGATAACAAAGTCTTGGGAGCTGCTGTTCCAAGAATGAGGAAATGTGACTATAGGTATGTTTGAGTCTACAGTCCGGAGACAAGCTCTGCAAATTGAAGACAAGACCAGCTAAAGCATAGCCAGTTAATAGATCCCTGAGCACGAAAGAGCTATTTTTCATGCAAACTGAAGGTTGCATGATTTGTAGGATTCAGGGCAATAACTGACTAACACATCCAGATAAGGAGCAAACCAACTAAACAAGAGATCCTCCACCCCAGTGCTTACATGCTCAAGTACTGACTCATTCATTTTCCTTGTTTTAACCACTACGTTTCTCTACTTCTAAGTATATTCTTCTACCTGCTCCATACTTGAGTTTGAAAGCTGAAATGGAAGAGTTGTGATGGTCAACATCACTAATGGATGGCCAGTCCTTTTGGTGTTGACTGTTTGCGGACTGCCAGGAGTGTCTATCCCCCCCCGCCCCAGCATAGAGTAAGTGTGGAGGGGAGGGGGTCTTACTGAAGCTTGTTTGGCAGGAAGACCAAAATATCCATATAGCAATCAGAAGCAAGGGAGAATGGGCTCATGAGGGCTGTTGGTCATGAAGAATAAAGTTGTACTTAGTAGACCAGAAAAGCTTTAAAAGGCTATGAGGGGCTAAGGTTTTCAGCAGAGGGACTTAGAAAGAAAACACGGGATACCTGCATCACTTCCTTTTCTCGTTGCTATGACAAAATGCCTGACAAGAGACATGTGAGGGATGAAGCGTTGATTTTGGCTCATGGTTTCAGGGTACACGGAGCTGAAGTCATGATGAGAGGAGCTTGAGGCATCTGGTCATATTACATCCATAGTCAGGAAGTGGAGATAGATAAATGCTGATGCTTACCTTGTTTTTTCCTGTCTCCTCTGTCTGGGACCCCCATCCAGTGGGATGGAAACCACCCACCCAGTTAGGATATATCTTCCCACCTCGGTTTAACATAATCTAGAAAATCTCACACAGACACACCCAAACATGTGTCTCCTGGGTTATTCTGATCCTGTCAAGCTGATACTTAGTATTAACCAGCACAATACCTAACCAGTATTCTCACTGAACAGATCGGAGACTTGGGAAAGGAACCGCTAAGTCTTCATTTCATCTGTAAAATAGAGACAGCATGCCGTGACTAACTGGGTATTGTGTTTTAAAATACCTGCCATTGTGGCTGGTATATACTAGAGACTATTATTTTACTTTGTTTATTGCTGTGTGTGTGTGAAGTGTCTGTGTCTGTATGCATGCATGGGCACACACATGTCATGGTGTGCAAGGAAGCACCAGAGAACAACTTTGTGGAGTCAGGGTTCTCCCTCCACCTTTGCATGGGTTCTGAGGATCAACCTAGAATACTAGGCTAGCATGGTGAGTGCTTTACCTGCTGAGTCTTCTCACCAGCCCAGGGGATGTTAATATGATACTTTGGGAAGATGATTCTACAGCAACACAAGTGGAAGATAGTTAATAGGGGGAATGAAGCTAAAATAGCATACATATGTTGGATGCTTACAGTGTTCCAGGCTCTGTGGTGAACACATATATTAAATCCCATAAAATTATTCTAGAGTAAATATTTACCATCTTAGTGATATAGATGAGAAAACTCAAGCACAAAAAGGTTAAATAATTTTTCAAGATCCTGAAGTTGGTAACCCTGGCTCCAGAATCCTCGTTATTAACTGCTAGATGTGTGGCCTCAAAGCAATGAGAACTTTCAGAGAGGTATATTGTGAGAGCATTTGAGGCCAAGTGCACACACACCAGGGCTAATGGAGCAGCCAGGAGCACACAAAGGAGGAAGCTTCTGAAAAAAACAGACAGAGAGATGTAACATGAGGGGCTGCTTGTTGGGGTTTACTGTCCTGCCTGGTTCCCACAGCTGTTTAACCCCAAAGAAAATCACACAGAGATCTTTATAAGTTATAAAGCTGATTGGACCATTTGCTCAGGCTACCCATCAGCTCCAGTAGCCTACATTAACCCATTATTCTTATCTATGTTAGCCACGTGGCTCAGTACCTTTTTCAGTAGGGTAGGTCACATCCTGCTTCTTTGTGGTCTGGGCAGGAATGGGGAGGGGAGCTTCCTGCTTCCCAGAATTCTCCTGTTCTNGCGTTTATTTAAAACATGATTGACAGATTACAGACAATTCTCCCACACCAGAGAGACAGTATAGCAAGTTACCACAGTAGCCTACAACAAGCCAGGGAATGCTGGAAGAAGAGCCCAACTATTGCTGATCTTTTCACATTGGAATGATCCTTGAAGTTATATTCCAGGTGATTTTATCATATCCCATGAAGCATGAGAAACCTGAACCATGAACTGAAAAAAAAATCACCCCAGTTTTGGACTACAGTGATTGACTTACAAGAAGGAGTAGGATCTTCTCTTTGATCATTTTTTCTAACCCTGAGAGACTACTGTGATATTATACCAAAGTAACTCATATGAGAAGGGCCTTAGTGTCCAAGTCCCAAGCAAATGAGAACTATCAGTATGTATATCCGATTCTGATATTGCCTCTCTACCTGAAAGCTTCTCATAGCTCTCCATATCTTCCGAAGACTGAAGGTTTCATACACATCCCCACTACCACCAAGTCTTCGCCTGGACCTTCCTCTTGGCATGGCATCCAAACTGTTTACTTAGAATTGTTGCTACACATAGCAGCTGAACAAGAAAAACCCTTACACATCTATCTGCAAAAAAACGTTTCAGGATCAGGAATTATATTATCAATATTATATCATTGTTCTTTCCATTGAAATGAAGGGAAACTTCCCATTTAATGACTTTCACTTAGCAGCAGGGTTTGAGGGTGTATTAAAATATGATGTATTTTGCTCACATAGTGGGAATTTGATACATTTGACAAATAGGTAGCTACACAGATGAAAACAGCAGAAGCTTCTATGTCAAGATGGAGGAAGCTTGCAGGAGGGAGACGATGCATACATTGTACAGGTTTTGCTTTCCTCTCATGTTACAGTCTTTTAGTAGTTACTTAAAAGTTGTCTTCTTATTTGGATTTTTCAAAACAAAATGATGGGTCATGCATGGTGACAGAAGCCTTTAATCCCAGAACTCGGGAGGAAAAGGCAAGCAAATCTATGAGAGTTAGAGGCCAGCTTGGTCTCCAAACAGAGTTTCAGTACAGTCAGGGCTGTTACACAGAGAAACCCTGTCTGACCCATCACCCAAAGAAAAGACAAGATGGTGGGACTTGGAGATAATAATCTTTGTGCTTTGTACTTTCCTTTTGAAATATTAAGGCAACTAATCCACCTGCAGGTCTACTAGGCTATGTTCCCTCATGAACCAGGGCAGCCCCCAAGACTAGATTATATGGTTAAAGCCTGTGTGGAAATGGAGGCATTGTTTTGGGAAGATATGAAATGGATCCACTGGAAACCATTACCATGTTAGCACTAACTAATGCCCTAACAGTTAACTGTTTTCTGTTCTATTATCTGGAGGGTGAAGGATATGCAGTTGAAAAGAAGCCCCTGGGCAGATAGGAGAGGCCATGTGTGTGTAATGGATTTCTTGACTTGGACAATGGGTTAATGTGAAGCTATCAAATGGGCAAGCATGCTAAGAACAAATAATTTATTTCACTGGTTGCCCTAGAATTGGCCCTCACCATCTCAGTGAATGTTGATTAAAATGTGTTACTCATTGGCTGAAGATTAAACACAAGGTTAAACAAAACTTTTCATCACAGTGACATTATGATGTAATCTGATTATTTCACTGCCCATGGAAACCAGAAGCCTAGCTCTGGACAGTGCCTATGATAGACACTGGGCTGCGTGCCCAAGAGCCCAGCCATCCCCTTTTCCCTAACAAACAGTACCCTGGTGTTCACTTAGGTTTCATTTAGCCAATGTGTTACAAAGAAGTGCAGGATACCCTCTCAGATCCACAGGATGAATCCTGAATAGTAGAAGAGAATCACAATGCTTCTTGCTGGTCATTGGTTTGGGAAAGAACTTACAACACCCAACTCTGGCAAATAGGACATAAGGGAAGATCTGTGAAAGCATATTCTTTACCCCAAGAGAGAGACAGAAGAAAAAACTGGCCTTTCCATCTCTGTCTCTGGCTGGTTGAAGAAGCAATCATAGGATCTGCTACATTCATTTTGTAACCATGAAAGAAATAAGCACACAGACCAATACCAACAAACTCACTACGGAAGAGCTAGAAGACAATTTGTAATGATCTCATGAAATTTCTCAGCGAGTTTTCTTCCTTTGGACTTGTTCCACGAGGCAATTATGATCTTACTGTTAAGCCCCTGACACTCAAGGTACAGAATGCTTCCCTGTGTCATCTGCATGCCTGGGAGCTCATGAGAGAGGCAAAATCCCAGCCAGACCAAGATCAACAGGATCAGAATCTCCATTTTCTCAAGAGCCCCCAGTGCCCAGCTACATTGGAGTTTGGGTAAACCCTGGCTTAAGCTGTTTCTGATTAGGCTTTCAGTACTGGCAGCTTGAAAGCAAACTGAAACCCTGCCTTACAAATTGATGGCAAAGATCTCACATCCTTCTTGGTAATGATATGAAAACAGGGAAAAGACAACTGTGTTTCTACTTATGTAATTCTTTGGGACCTATTAGAAGCGGTGCCCTGACTCTTTCTCCCGCTTTATGTCCAAATTGAGAGGAAACACCTCGTACTCACATAGTGAATGCACTTTTTTGGCTCCAAGGAAGAACTAGAAGTGACCCGAAGCTCACCAAAAGTGCGAGCTGTGCATATGCCTCTTGAGCTGACGTCTCCAGATAAGCAAAGGCAAAAGGGCCACAGCAATGGAAAGAGCAAGCTACCAAGAAAGCGGACAAACTGTCAACTGTTGACTTGCTTTTGGTCAGTAGAACAGCTCGAATTGCCACATTAAGTGTAGCTGCTCAAGAGGGACTGCTGGGCCCATCTAGATCGCAAACATGTTAACAACAGCACGAAAATGATCCCATGTTGTCAGAGAGAACAGGACTCTCTAGCAGCATTGCCATTCCTGAAAAGCCTACTTGAGTATTTTTGAGTGTGTCCACAGGGGGCGATTTCATCATCCCTGCTGTTTATGCAGTTTAAACAACGGCCAGAGGCTGATTACTCGATGGCCTATCAGAAAACTCAACCAGATCCAAGTGCAACAAACAAAGGCATCAGCAGCTTGCTTTCTTTTTTTCTTTCTGTTTTCTTTCCTTGCTTTTGTTCTTTCTTCCTTCTTTCCTTGCTTCCTTTCTTTTATTCTTGTGTAAGTTTTGCTGTTCCATTTTGTCTTTTGACAAGCTACTGAGAACACCTTTAGGTTGGTGTATACAATAAAACAATGAAGGGGCTTTTTTCATAGCCAGCCTGCATTTCTGAAATCTCATGTTTTTTTCTAGGTGAGAAGGAAGCCGCTGAGGAAAAATCATCCTGAAGGTTAAAGGTTAAACCACTGTACAATGATATTTTTATTAAAAAATAATACCTCCAGTTCAAAATTTTTATTGGTATTTTACCCTATAGAACCATTGGGAGAGAAAAATGGAGTTATCTATTCTACAGAGTTCATAAAAGCTATTGTACAGTAAGTCACAAACACAAAAGGGCTGAAGATATGGCTCAGTGGTAGAGCATTTGCTTAGTATGGTGGGTGCCTGTATTCAGTCCCCAGCACCAACAGGAAAAATGTAAGTAAATAATACAAAAGAACTCAAAAGAGAAAATAAGCCACCTCCAAAACTTATACCCATCAGTTTAAATATCTATAGGTGAGTTTTGCCAACCCTCATCAGAAAGAATTGGTGAACTGAATATTTTCACATTCCCAGCAATTAAACTAAAAGTAGACTATTACCAATGAGTCACCTCAGAGTTCACGACTCTGTACAATTGTCTCTGAAATCCTCACCATTCCAGCCGTCTGCTTTGCTGTACTCCTCAGCATCCCTAATGGATGGAGAGGTACCAAACAGAGAAGAAGAAAACCTTGAGATACATCTTTGAGTGGCTTCAAGAGTTGATGAAGATGTGTGCCTCAAAGGATCTTGACAAGAATTGAGTGGTGTTTATGTATGTTACATACATCGGGCAGATATATTTCCTCCTGGATTTTGTCCACATGGAAACATGGTTTGATTTTTCTGTCAAGTTGCCACATCTTCAGTGTTCATACGAAAATGAGGCTGAAGAGTTTTACATGTAATTATCACATTTGTACCCATTATATACCTTCCATGTGATCCTTGCAACACTATGGGGTTGTAAATGTACAGAAACATTCTCCACCCTCAAAACAATCTTCCCAGCCAGGCATGGTAGTATACACCTGAAATCCTAGCACTTGGGAGGGAGAGGCAAGAGGATCAGGAGTTTCCAGGCCAGTCTGGGCTATGTGAGCAATTACCTCAAAACAAACAAAAACTCTTTACGATCTAGTTAGCTATAGAAATAGATTCCCACTCAAAGTTGCTTTCCCACTAAATATAACCTAGAGAATGTTTTTGAATCATGAAATTAGCTTATTTCCTTCTACAGATCAACTTCCCTGGACCTCACTGAACATCTCAGGGGTGACAAATGCTAGAAATAACATCTGGACATTTTGACTCTCAGAGCAATGTTTCCATTCTCTCTTTGTGCCTTTCAGTGATGAATGTCATTAAAATTATTTTTGACAAAATTTCTAATATTCCATACACTTTTATCTTTTTCCTACTGTACTGATAGCACTTTCTCAATCACTCTTGGTTCATTTTCAATTTCCCAAACTGTAAAGGGTAGTGGGGCCCAATACCGCTCACCTCAGATGATTTCTCCATCTGTCCATCCTCCATTGATGAATGTACTAGGTAGGTAGTTTTATGACAACTTGACACAAACTGAAGTCACTGGAGAAGAGGGTACCTCAGTTGAGAAAATTCCTCCATAAGATCAGGCTGTAGGCAAGCCTGTAGGGCAGTGGTCCTCAACCTGTAGCTCATGATCGCTTTGGGAGGGGGCACATATCAGATATCCTGCATATCAGATATTTACAATTCATAACAGTAGCAAAATTATAGCTATGAAATAGCAATGAAATAATTTTATCTTTAGGGTCACCACAACATGAGGAACTATATTAAAGAGTCCCAGCATTAGGAAAGTTGAGAAATGCTGCTGTAGGGAAAATTCTTTTTTATTATAATTTATTTAAATTTATTTTACATGTGTTGGTGTGAAGGTGTCATATTCCCTGGAACTGGAGTTACAGACAGTTGTGAGCTGTCACGAGGGTGCTAAGAATTGAACCCTGGTCCTCTGGAAGAGCAGACAGTGCTCTGAACCACTGAGCCATCTCTACAGCCCCATAGAAGAGCATTTTCTCAATTAGTGATTGATGGGGAGAGCCCAGCCTAGTGTGGGTGGTGCCATCGCTGGGCTGGTGGTCCTGGGTTCTATAAGAAAGCAGGCTGAGCAAGACAGAAGAAGCAAGGCAGTAAGCAGCACCTGTCCATGGCCTCTGCATCAGCTCTTGCCTCCAGTATTCTGCCCTGTTTTGAGTTTCTGTCTTGACTTCCTCCAGTGATAGGCTATGATATGGAAGTGTAAGTCAAATAAACCCTTTCCTCCCCAACTTGCTTTTGATCATGGTGTTTCATCACCGAAATAGTAATACTAAGACAATGATCCCATTCAATATAGCTTTCACCTATGTATTGATGCATCTCCTTCTTCCCTCCAGAAATGTGTGTTCATCTACCTGCCTGACATCTCCATATGGATTTCTAAAAGTAACCTCAAACTTATATTTGTTTTGTCCTAATTCTTTTCACAAGATCTTCCTCGATTCAATAACTAGAAACTCAATTCTTCTCATTTTCGAGCCCTGAATCTTAGTGTCCTGGTTTACTTTCATTGTTATGATAAGCACTGTGACCACAAGCAACTTGCTGAGGAAAGGGCTTATTTCAGCTTATAGCTATAAACCATAATAGAAGAAGACGGAGTAGAAAGTCAAGGCAGGAATCAGAACAGAGACCATGGAAGAATGCTAATTTACTGGCTTGCTCCTCCTGGCTTGCTCAGCCTGCTTTCTTACACACCCTAGAGTCAGTCACCTGTTGGCAGATGACACTGCCCACAAAGGCTGGGCCCTTCTGTATCAATCAAGAAAATGACAACAGTCTCACCTACAGGCCAGTCTAAAGGAGACATATTCTCAATTGAGGTTCTATATGCTCAGATTACTCTAGCTTGTGTCAAGTTGATGAAAACTAATCAACACACTTGAGTATCATCCTTGATTCTTCATTTCTCTTGTATCTCACATCATCAGCTTTTGTTGGCATTACTTTCAAACTATAACAAGTCTCAACACTATTAATGGGCCATTCTAGATTGTCACTATCACTTCCTAATTAGATTTACCACAAGAGCATTGGAAACAGGTCTTTTAGTTCTATCCTTGGTCACCTTAACACAGAAGCCAGAAGGATATTGTTTAAACAGAAGCTGATTGTGTTCCTTCCATGGCTCACAGTCTTGCATTGACACATCTTGCATTACTTTTCTGGAGAAATGTAAACAAGCATTTATTTATTCACCCCAGATAGGGTACAAATGATATACCAAAGAAAGTATCCCATTAAAGTCCATTTTGGTGAGCCAATACACTTATTTCCCTGTCTTAAGAGGCATGGGTGACTCAAAACAGAAGTATTGTGAAAAAAAAATCTCATCCTAGAATAGGTGGAAACCTCCTGAAAATTAAATATATGGAGTCTACCCTTTAGTTAACTTTGTACTGTGAGAACCTGACTTTGCAAGCTCTGTTTTAAAGAAGAGGCTTCATCATAAACCATATAATGAGCAGGGGATGGGGGCCAATCTCAACTCCAGAAATGTGCTATGATAGTGAAATTTGAACAGATCTTCTAAGAAATCAGCAATTAAGGAACAGGGTCATAAAATTTAACAAGGTTCAGATGTTCCCGAGTGATGTGGGATTTCCCTCTGTATGTTGTGAATACCATAGGTTAATAAAGGAACTGGCTTGGCCTGATAGGGTAGAACAGAGCTAGGCAGGGAAAACTAAACTGAATGCTGAGAGAAAGAAGGGCGGAGTCAGAGCAAAGCCATGTAGCCCTGACAGAGACAGACTCCGGTTGGAATCTTGCCGGTAAGCCACAGCCACGTGGTGATACACAAATTACTAGAAATGGGTTAAATTAAGATGTAGGAGTTAGCCAATAAGAAGTTAGAGGTAATGGGTCAAGCAGTGTTTTAAATAATATAGCTTCTGTGTGATTATCTTGGTTCTGGGTGGGTGGGACGAACAAGCAGCCTTCTCACTACAAATTGGCCCCAACATGGTGAACTAAATCCACATAAAACCTGAGAGAGCTTGAAAAGGAATTCTAGACGCTGAAAAACAAAACTTAGCCACATTTTTGCCCCTGAATGGGCTTTGCTTGCTGGCACCATGCTGTGACTTCCTTAAGAGAGGTTTTCCTGATTCAGCAGTAGCAGAGAAAAAAAAGCCATGGCCATTTTTAAACGCTGGCTTTCTGGGCTGGGCTGCCAGCATGACCTCTGGCTCTTTCAGGAGACCAGGCATTTGAGCCTATACAATTCATGATCCTAGAGAAGCTAAGTAACAAGGTGAACCCTAAGAAAAACATACATAGATCCACCTAGAAAGGGGAAATAGACAAGATTGCCTGATGGCAGAAGGGGAAGACAAGGGGAGAATGGGAGAAGGCAGGAGAGCTTGAGGAAACGAAATAGGTGAGATGGAGGAAGGACAGGTATGAGAGCAAGGAAAGAGATATTTTGATTGAGGGAGCCATTATAGGGCTAGCAAAAAAGAAACCTGACACTAGAAAAATTCCCAGGAATCCACAAGGATGACCATAGATGAGACCCTAAGCAATAGAGGAGATGGTGCTGAAACTGGCTTTGCCCTCTAGTAAGACTGATAAATATCTTAAATGTCACCATAGAACCTTCATCCAGCAACTGATGGAAGCAGAGG
>LOJH01047485.1:0-13203 GCA_001685095.1 Ellobius talpinus
ATGCAGGAGCTGAGCGGGACGAAAAGCAGGCCTGCTCTCCCTTATCACTACAGTTGGCACTAATTTTCTTAATTGATACAGAATCTGTGTCACAAAGTAACTGTGCAGAGTATTATTATGACAATTTTACAAATTTAGAAACTGTAAGGCAAGGGGAAGCTAGTTGTTAAGTTTGAGGACAGAAAGTCTGTCAATGGGTATATTCAGAACGAAACCCAGTCTGTTCGACTCTGTGGTTCTGTTCCCTTGCTTGTCACATTCTCCTGCTCCCCCACCTGACAATAGGGACCAGTTAAGTCTTAGGAGTAGAAGAGAAGCCTTATAGATGAACTTATAAAGAGTGTCAGTGTGTCGAAGCCCTTGGCAGCGGTGCGTTCTGCGGGCTCCATCTTCACACTTCACTCCTTTTTCCGCTCTTGCATCCACAGTATTTGTGTTAGTAGTGGTGCTATAATGAGTTTTATATCTAAACTCTGCCCTACCATCAACATGATCTCCAGTGCTGAGGGAGTTCTTCCTGAAGGAAGGCAATGGTAGGTGAGAAAGCCAACCACTTTATTAGTAAATGCCTAAAGTTTAAAAACACAGAGGGAAAAGGAAAACTAAAATGCCATATAAATAGTGGAAAAAACCAAACTATTTAAAGCTTTTAATAATTAGGCACTTTTGTTTTTATAATCTAGACAAAGCTTGGATGATAAGGAAACAAACCCAGGATGGTCCTCAGGGAGGGCTCCGATAACACACCTATTTTTAACTTGGATGTCCTAATAAAATGGCTTCTTTGCTCCCATCTCTTCAGTCTAAACTGATCCTCAGAAGCCCCATTCCTTGTCTCATTCATGATAATTTATTAATAAGCTAGCCCATGAAACTCAGGCATTGTGGAGTGTTTAAAATATTAATTTAAGCAAGGAGACTATGAGCCATGTCGATGACCATATTAGGATAGGTGCAAACACAGCATTGCCCCAGTTAGTGGCTGAAGAATGTGGCTGAAGAGGAGCTGGTAGAGTGAGAAGGCAGTTTCAAACAGAACCCTGAGCTGCGTGCAATAGAGAACAAGAGGCTTTCCCATCCAAGAGGTGGGTAAGTACCCCAGATCCCTATGGCTTGGTGTGGAATTCACAAAGAATTCTCGTGTCCTTTTCTGGTGCTCCATTCTTTATACTAGCACAACCCCAGTTCACTCCTACTCCCTATTATTATTATTATTAATTTTCATTATCATTTTATTATTATGTAGAATAGTTTGAAAGACAGTGCTATATAGCTGGTTACTTTTGAAAAAATAAAAATTGTACTTCCTTCATGGGAAATGGCACATTCCAAAAAGCTTCTCTGTGTATGTGTAAGCACACACATGGACACACAGACACACATGGGACACACACACACATGTACTCACCTAGAGTGATATATTATTTGTGCTTTAACAAGTGAAGCTTGCCTGAAGATCAGCGGGTAAAACAGCCACACTAATCAACCATACCGGCCAGGGAAAGGTGGCACCTACTTTTAATCGCAGGACTCAGGAGACAGAAGCAGATGGATCTTTGTGAGTTCAAAGCTACCCTGGGGTACACAAGATCGATCCAGAAACAGATCCAGGTGTGGTGGCTCACACCTTTAAACCCAGTATCCCAGCACTAGGGAGGTGGAGATAAGAGCAATATGGCTAGGCAGAGAGGAATATAAAGGGGAAGGGACAGGAACTCACTGGAGTGTGGAGTTTGAGGATTTGTGGAGATAGAATCTTGTGCTTTTAGTATGAAGATTTGGTAGAGGTAAAAAGTATCTCTAGTGGTTGGCTACTTTGCTTTCCTGATCTTCAGACTGAACCCCAATATCTGTGTCTGGGTTTTTGTTGTTTGTGCTATACTCACCTGCAAGCACACAACTGAATAGCTCATTCAAATATAATTTCAGACTGACAGATATTGGTCAAGAATGAACTCAGAACTACTAAAATCGGTAATTCTTTTCTACTAGAAAACATGGTATTTGACTCATAGGAAAACTAGAATTGTTTTTCTATTTAGAACATATGTTTTAAAATGTTTCAGAGTCATGGAAACTATGTGAATATTTTTCATACACAGTGTTCATACTTGGCAAGCTCATATGCTCTGGTTACTGTATTCCCATTGTTTGCCCTTAGTAGACTAAAAGCCAAACACTCACTTGAGGCAATGGCTTCACTTTCTCTGCTTTATATCAGTTCTAATGGTAACTTAGCTGTGCACAAGTACGAACACATACCACAGCACAGCAAATGATACATGCTGCTAACAGTACCAAGAAACAACAAAGCAGGGTTAAGCAATACTGACTCACTTCTTGAGGGTTCTACACTAAATCTAATTTGCACAGTGGGCGTTTAGCAACTACACTCTCTGCTTTTCCAACTCAATAATGTTGCCAAATTGGCAGCTTTGCAACAGCTAAGGGGAAGATTATATGCCTATACCCTGGCTTTCCCTTCTCTCTGTTAAACAAACTCAAATGTGAAACCAATAATCTTTTTTCTACGAAAAGATATATAAATGTCAGTTCGAATAACTGGCTACTAGCTGAGTGAATGCGAGGGACCTGTGTCTTCCTGGACTGGGGTATTATTTAATTAAGAAAAAGTAATGAAAAAAAAACAAAGAAGGGGCTATAAACTAAAGCCCTTCATAGCCTGACACCAGGGAAGGAGGAACATTGGTAATCCAGAGTCGTCTTCACTGATTCATGTTTACCTTCCCTCATCACGCTGTCTTCTTTTGCTCTCTTTACTTGTCCTCGGTGTTTGGAAGAGTTACGGGTGCTCTTCTTTTGATCCTTAGCCTGGGATTCAGATATATCTTCAGGTTTTATTTCTGTATTGATGAAAAAAAGAAGTTTTTTTTCTGTTGTTTTGTCAGATTAAAAGACATTTTTGTTTATAAGAAGGACCTAAATGTGAAGGTATTTCTGTCACTCCTATCTCTTCCCATTGTATGCCATATTTAACAGGATGTATATAATATACCTATAGCTTAAGAAATGATTATATAAACACCCATGCATGGATCCCTGACTTTATGATATAAAATTATCTGATCTGATACATTAGCAGCCACACATTACTTTGGAGTGCTTGAGACATAGCTAGCTTGAGTTGAGATGTAATGTAAATAGAAAATGTACATCTGATTTGGAGAAAATCAAAATATCCAATTATTTTATACCCACTACACATTGAAATAATATTTTGTATAATTAGGATGGAGGCTATTTAAAACATTACTATACTTATTGTATTTTGAACAGTATACTTTGTTTCTTGTCAGACTAGATTAGTTCAACAGCAAAAATTGTTAAAACTTTTAATTAGAAGTAAATAATAGATTCAATGGAAGCATCCAAGATATTTACAAGGAGTAAATCAGAATTTTCACCCACTGTTAACTTGTTTGGACATTGTTGAGGACACCCCTTAGAGGGGCATGATTGAAACCATGATGCATAGGATGGCACTATTGGGGAGGCAAAGCTTTATAATTTACCCATCTCTATGACTGTGAAATACAACATTGGCATCTCCAAAGTTCAGTGTTGAGGGCCATGTAAACAAGTGTTTTGAAATATCAAAAAAAATGTCTTATGTAGTTTTATGACTTTGTGTTTTCTTATAGTCATAACTATCCTTAGCTGTATGTGGTCACAGCCAATCCACGGCCTGCCAATTAAACATACCTGTTGTTGGGATAATGGTCTTTCATCGTGACACTTGTATTTTAATAAAATGCCAGTAGCCAGGCAGGAAGTATAGGTGGGGTGATGAGAACAGGAAAATTCTGGGAAGAGTAAACGGTCAGTCTATAGCCACCACCCAGACAGAGAGGAAGCAAGATGAGAATGCCTTGCTGATAAAAGGTACCAAGCCATGTGGCTAATGTAAACAAGAAAAATGGGTTAATGTTAATAATGGGTTAAGAATTAGTTAATAAGAAGCCTGAGCTATCAGGCCAATCAGTTTATGATTAATGAAGATTTCTGTGTGTTTCTTTGGGACTAAATGGCTGTGGGACTGGGTGGGACAGAAACCTCTGTCAACACATACCAGCCGATAAATGGGGCCTCCATCTTTAGACCACTAAGAACATGCACTTCAAGAGAACTGTATGACTTGATCCCCACTTCCAGTCCCATTCTCTTTCTGCTCCAGATGTGAACACTCATTACCACATATGTTCCCATCATGATGGGCTCTACCAGCAGCCCTGACCACAGTCCACATTAACAGGACTGTCTCACTGCACACTTAATATTCAAAACTATGAGTTAAACAAACCTTTTCTGTTGTAAAGTAGCTGTTTCAAGAACGTCATTATAACCTGAAACTGACCAACATAGCAACAAAAAAAGGAAACCAACATTGGTACATTCACATAATACCAGCAGATATGTACTTTGGGCTCAAAAAAGAAAATATGATCCTCCACCTAACCCTGACTGAAAGGACACCTCATTTTGATGTTTTCATTCATCAGATAAATGTAAACATTAAAATACAACTATGGCCTGGCAAGTTGGCTCAGTATAAAACATTTGCCACTTAAGTGTGAGGATGTGAATTCAGATACCAGAGTCCATAAAAGCAGAACATATAATCACATATATGGAATGTCTGCACTCCTACATTAAGATATGAGGTGGAAACAGGAGAGTTTCAGGAAGGCAACAGGCCAGCTGGCTCAGCAGACCCAGTGGCCGGCAATAAGAGATCCTGTCTCAGACAAGGTGGAAAGTGAAGGCATACATAGGAGGATTTCTACATGTTCCCCATGGGTGGTCTACCTTGACATTTCCACATACAAATATACATATGTGAGTACACATGAACACACACACATACACACACAAATAAAAATGCAGTACAACATGCATAGAAAGAATTCTCTAAAGGAAACAGAATTGCGTGGTTGAACTTCAGGCTGAACTAGCTGATGTTGTACAAAACACAATTTTTACTCAAATAATTAGAATCACCAGGAAACAAATTTTGCATACTTTAGAAGTTAGAAGATTTATAAAACAATTGTGATTTGCTATTATATCAGTTGTGAATGTGAGAATTCAAAGTGCACTGGAAACTTAGAGTTTTGGGAAATGCATCAATAGCTAAGAATTTTACAGATTTAGAATCCATTTATAATATTTATATCATTTTAAATTTTGTGTATGTTTGTTTATCTGTGTGTGGCTATGTACAGGTATATAAAGAGACCAGAGACATTGGATCCCTTCGAGCTAGAGTTACAGGCAATTTCTAGTTGCCTGCTGTAGGTGCTGAGAATCAAACTTGAGTTTTTTGCAAGAAAAAAATGTGTGCTCTAGGCTTCTGAATAATCTCTCCAGTGCTACAATTATTAATTCTTCACGATTCATGATGATATTAACAAAAATTCTTTCTAATTTGTAGAATAAAATTTTCAACATTTAGAAGCCTGCCTGAATTACTAAAATGATATTCATGGGGCCACAACATAATGTTTCAAACTCATGCATGGGTAAAAGTGCCATTTAAAGTATAAGATTATTTTATAAACAATAAACTGCAAAGGAGACTACTATCTTTCATATAATAAAACACAAAAAGTAATTTAAAATGGACATCAAAAGACACAAAACAAACTCACTTTGTCAAGTTTAGATATATGGTAAAAGTGTATCTAACACCCTAATGTCGACTATGATTCTTTCTTATTCTTTGTCTATGTGAGGCTGGTTGTCTTCATCGAGTTCAGCATAAATATGTCCATCATGCTATTAACACTGAAGCGCCCGGAGAGTCTAATTAGGAAGCCACTAGAGGGGCTTAGAAGAATGTAACAGTTTTCACTGTGTTTTGAACTCTCAGTATTTAAAAGAAAAGGGTTAATGATATTTATAAGCAATACACGCTTGTGTAAATTAATTGGTAACATTTAAAAATCTCTGTTTTAACTTCCTACATGGAAATACTGATGGATAGAGCACAAACAGAAAAAAGCTGCTTGGGTTCTCAGTAATTAATCACAATCCAATGAGACAAAGCAAAATTGAAAACTAAATGTATCATGTATCATAAGTCGGAGAATTATGTTCTCCTAGAATGTTGAGAAAGAGCACGTCTCTTATTCTAAGAAATTAATGATTGCTAATTTTAGGTTCAAAAAAGCACAAAATACATATTATATAAGGAAGCACTTTATATTAACTACTGTAATCTTCACTAAAGGTCCTTCCAAGCATCTCATAATTTTTAAACATTTCTATAACCTCCTAGAAAAATAAAATGTGCTACAGTGAAATGTATCCACAGATACTGACAGGTTTAATGAACAGAAAGGGACTGGGACAGACAACTTATATACTGATAACTGTAGGAAGAAGCTACTTCTAGAACTGAGCAGTAGGATTCACAAGGCTTAGTGAGTGGCTTGCGAGTGGCTAGTGGAATTAGGTATTAAATTTAGAGTGAGAATTATACAATCTACTTCACAGGATCATACGACATAAAAGATCATGATAATCTACCTTACAAACCAGAAAATACCATACATAAATATATACAGTCAACATATATACACAAGTACATACAAACACACATGCATACGTAGCTACAAGAACACACATATACATAGAAACATACACAGACATGCACATACATACACAAACACACATCCTCACTCATATACACATGTACTTACATACATACTCAATACATGCTCACATACACAAATACACACATAGACACATAAATACCCACAAACGTAGATAGAACTAACTGCAGGTTTAAACACTAAATGAAATAGAAACTGCAGTTCCACACATTACAGGCAATACAGTTCAGAACCCCTATGGGATTGTACTCCTTTTAGAGGATGAAGATTTTGTTACTAGCCAATCCAGTCCTGGTCACCAGGATGGAGAGAGAGACGGGGTCTCCAGACCGAATGCTGTCAGATACGGTATTTATCAATTAATGCTGGCCTTCTCTCAAATAGCCCTTGAAAGACCAAACACAGTGGCCATCCTAGTAGGCAGGCCTGGCTACATCCCATGGGATTCCTGTATTTGAATCTTTTCCTGTCGCCTTTACTCATCGTTACTCTCATGGTTACACTGCTTAAGGTTGAGGTTTCATGCTGGCTGCTCACATCACTACTGTTTCTTCGGGATACTCAGAGGTGCACAGTGTGAAGTTTGGGCGTCAGTAATGGATTTTTCAATAACTTATCTGCCACCTTTTCCTCTCTTTCTTGCCATAACAGGAGAAGAACGATAAGAAGCTCCACCCGAGACTCCCCTCAGAGTGTGCATTAACTTACAAACATGACATTCTGCTTCTGGGGAAGTGATTGAGGAGGTAGATGGTTTTTGTATCTTCTCACCCACACTGACTTTCCTCCTTCCAGAGAGTTTGCCTCTGTGTTTTTTCTTCTTTGACTCTCACAGCTATGTACCCAAGACAGTCGGAAGGCTACGTACTGAAGTGTGACCTTGGATATCTGATCGTTTTGTCTCCACCTTAGGGATGTGAATACTGGGGTTTTAGATGTGACCCATTGTGCCCAGTAGTATGAGGTTCTCAGAATCAAACCCAGGGTTTCCTGTATGCCATGTCACCATTGTATGTTGCAAGCTGCATTCCTAACCCAGACCTTTAACATGCCTCTGATAGGGTCACTTGCAAAGACAAGGCTGTGCAGCCAAACCACATGGGTTTTCTGTGGTGTGTGATAATACACAAGTTACTTACCCTTACTGGATATCACTCTTCAATACCTAGATTGTAGGAATAATAGTCACTACCTCTGCCAATAAGTTGTTTAAGGAATTAATAAGCTTATTGATCTAATGCACTTAGAACCTGATCAATAAATGTAATAACTTAATATAATTGTTAATATTAAAGATCAGGCAGTGCCCATCTTTATTATGTTAATTGAAACAATGGATTCCATGTAGTTGTATAAAATCACAAATGACATAAAATTTCTTTTGAAGACAGACAAATCATTAGTATATTATACATGATTACTTCAGACATTTTCATCAACCCCCTCCTCTGAACTACATACTTCTATTTTTGTTTTTCCTGAACCAGCAGCATATGAGACAGCCCAGAGCCAGCCATGACACCACTGAGCACAGGGACAAGGCCAGGATGGTAGTGGATCTCTCCTTGTGGGTCACTGGTAAGACAGCAAAGGTCTTGGATCGAGCTGTAAAATTAGCACCTGTTTGGGAAGGAAAAAAGTTTCAATAACACATTAAGATATCAATATACAGCACAGAGCAGGTGTGTGAAAAGTATTTCTTTAAGGTTATTAAGCAGATGAATCAATGATAAATTTAACTTTCATGTTCTAGAAGAAGTCTAAGACAACAATAAGAAGTCATAACTTTTCAGTTCTGTCCTATTGGGATGAGAAACCCTTCCGAGTCCTTAATTTGATGCTCAGACCTACTTTCTCTGTCACTTCGAAATTATAACTTCATTCACTCTTATGGCCTAGCTATGAGAAAACATGTTCTTTGCTCCAGAATGGGTGGAACTACTCACTTTGATAATAGTCACATGATGGAAAACTCATCATAAATAAAAATTAAATGATGGGAATCTGGAATCTGCCTACGGCCCACAGAGTAACACTCTCCACCTCAAAACACACAAAGTGTGTGGATAGTACTTTAGAAGACGTTTTTTTCTTTTTGGATGTGTGCATGTGTGTGAATGCGTATGTGCACGTGTGTGTAAGTGCTGGCAGAAACCAAGTATATGACACCAGATCTCCTGGAACTGGAATTGCTGGTATTTGTAATTTGTCTGACATGGGTGATGGGAACTAACTTGGGTGCTCTTCATGAGCAGCACGTGGTCTTACTGGCTATATCTATCCCAGATGGGATGGTTTTATATAGAGCCAAACAAATAAACGAATTTAAAATTCGTTAAAGTTTGTTGAATTTGCTTACAGTGTTCTTCACACCAGGTCACATGTTCTGTACATATGGTGCTAACAGTCCCAAAGTTAAGAACATTGCTATCAGGAACTGGTGAGCAGCTGCAGGTACTGCTTCTGTGGCTGTGGGTGATGGGGAAAAACGAGGAACTAGAAAGAGAGAGAGAGAGAGGAAATACCTAAAACCACATATTTTCAGTAGATTAAAAATATGGTTCTCATCCCATTATTGTGTATAAAAAAGACACAAAAGAATTTGTTTAGGAACATTTAAAAAATCTAGATGCAAATGTTTGTGGTAGGTTTATTTGTAACTGACCAAACTCAGTCAAATGTCCTTCAAAAGGAGAAGACATAAGCAAAATGGTTGATACATGGCACCAACTATCTGCTCACTCAGCCCAAAAGAAAAAGTGATGAAGTGATGGGTGTGCAGAGGATGGCAAATCACCTCCAATAACTAAATTTAATCTCAAATGCGGTGTACTGAAGGAGCATGATGTCTTCAGGGCAGACTCTGTAGGATTCCATTTACACAACACACTAGAAAAGACCAAACTATGGATACAGCACACGCTGGTATTTGCCAGTGGGCAGGAGGCTGAGCTGTGTGCACAAGCAGGATGGAACTTCCTGGAGGAATAATGAAAATTATCTGTATCTTGATTGTTTCACTCCTTACAGTAATCTATACAAGTATTTCAGGTCATAAAAACCCGGAAACAACCCATTTAACCACAAGTAAATTTGAAAAGTAACTTTTAAAACAAACTTGTCTACAGTCTCAGAAGTTGAATGCATTAATTATTAAGATAATTATATGAGAGCACAGTAATCAGAATTTACCACATAGTATGCATTATATTTATGTATTACTATATTCAACTACTTTAAATATTAAAAATGAAAAATCAGGATGATTATTTGCTTGTGATCATGAGTTATTGCTGGCCTTTTTTCAAGTAGCTAATTCAAAACAAACCTCTATCTCATAAAAAAAACCAAATTGTTATTTTCTCTATTCAAAAAAATCATGCATTTTTCCCCTGTAGTTTCAATGCATGTGCCTGACAATTTGTTTTGAAGTCACAATTAGATGTTGGATGTTGACTCTGGGCTGACTCCCCTCAGGGCTCCCAGAGCTGCTGTAATAACATCAGGTACAGTGGCTCTCTTGTTCAAGCATATAGCTTAGGTCTGGGCTGAGCTTACCTTGTTTATTCTCAAAAACATTCTTGGTGTGAGCATCTGCATAAGGCCAATTACCCCAGAAATGGAGGAATGGATTCTGCTAGATGCTCAAGGAAGTCAGCCAAAATTCTTAATTCTCTTACCTATTTTTATTAATAATAGTGACAGTTATTGTCCTGTTCTTATATAAGATATATAAGATATGTAGGTAAATGACTCAATATATGCATATGACAAATATTCATAAAAAGTCAGAATACAATACACTCCAGAAAAATAACACAAATGAATATGATCAGGGAAAGCATTCTGAAGGAAAAAATGATCTAGAAGGAACTTTAAAGGCCTAGCACATTCATAAATAAAAACAGCAGAAGATAGCAGTTAAGGTAAAATATTGAAAGCCAGGGAACTTTTCATAGGCATTAAATGTCAGTCAAAACATTCTAGCTAGCTTTCTGACTGTAATGGATTGTAATTAAAGGAATGTTATAGGCTGAGAAGTGATGTGAGTAACAGGGATACAGATTAATCTGTAGGGTATGTAAAACACACCGTCATCACTACAGCAACAATGGCTGAGAAGTCAAAGACATTGAAATTCCAACTGGAATCTGAGAGATAACAGAAGTCCATGGTGGAAACACCTGGCTTTCATGGATTTTTTATTAGTTAATTTTTTTCATTTATTTTACATCCTGACCACAGTTCCCTTTCTTATTTTCCCCTTCCCTTTCTTCCCGTTTCTCCCATCTACTCCTCCTCTATCTCCATTCAGAAAGGGGCAGGCATCATCTCATGGGCATCAACAAAGCATGGCATATCAAGTTGAGTCAGAACCAAGCTCCTCCCTCTGCATCAAGGCTGGGTGAGGCAACCCAGCATGGGAAATATGTTCTCAAAAGCCATCTCAAGCATAAGGGACTGTTCCTGATCCCAATACTAGGAGTCTCACATACAGACCAAGCTACACAACTGTCACACACATGCAGAGGGCCTAGGTCAGTTCCCACATAGGCTCTCTAGCTGTAGATAAAGGAATCTACATAGTAGACCCCAGCTAAGACCCTAGCAATAGTGGAGAGGGTGCCTGAATCGGTCTTCTCTCATAATCAGATTTGTGACTACCCTAATTGTCATCAGAGAACCTTTATCCAGGAACTAATAGGATACAGAGATCCCCAGTTTTCAGAAATTTTTAACAATATAATCTTAAAAGTAATCCCAATATACTCACTTTTCCATCAGCAAATATTTCTTTGTGCTAGATAGTTCCATAACCTGGGGATATATCACTCAAATATATTCACCTAAGCAGAATTCCTATCCCTCAGAAACTAAAGTTCTAGTAGGGAACCTAGCACACAAGCTATAGAAAACAAGAGCAATGTATGCAAACTGCAATGGCCAGGGCTGTGATGAAAACTAAAGTGAGGAGGGTAAACTAGATGACAGAGCTGCAAGCAGCGGGGTGTCAAGAGGATGTGTCAGAGACTGGGTTCTCCAAATTGGACTCTCTGAAGGTAAAACTCTTGAAGGGAGACTTGATGAGTAAATCATGAGGACTTAAGGAAAGCCTTCCTAAGAAATGCTAACTACAAGCAGAATTTCTTTAGATTAAGTGAGGTATGTAAGGGGAAAGATCCTGGTCCTCGTGATTCACCAAAGAACTTTATGGCTAAAGGTATTAACAAGAATTGTCACGGCCCACATTGTGGTGACAAATGTGGTAGGGCCCAGTGAAATGTTATACCACTAGCCTGTACTGATCACCATCAGCTAATAAATAGAATCTCAGGAAGGCACAGGAGAAAAAGTTGGATTCATTAGTGCATAGGAAGGAGTCAAGAGGATCCCATACAGACACACTAGATTCCTTTAATTTCTCAGCTCCCCGGGGACTCTACTTCTAAAATAAAAATGATCCTATAAGTGACACCTGTTTCAAAGACTCATGGTCCCAATACGATCAACATGATGTCAGTAGTGATTAAAGAAGCAGAGTATTCAGTTATTTGCTTTTCTTCCCTTTTGTCTTTTTAAGCTTCTATTTTAATTTAAATCTTATACAAATCTCTTTATGCAGAGCTTTGTCTCACAGACCTAGATTTGACAATTGTTTAATAATAGTATTATCTGGGTTTATCAAGTACAGGCTACTAGTTATCATTTCAGGGTTTTTGATTTGTTATTTTGGAGAATATAGGTACATTACAAATGATTTTTGTCTGGTAAAAATATAAAAAATATCTGTGAACATGTAACTCAAAGATTATGTCTTTATTTCTCTATCTCCACTGACAATTGCCTCTCTGGATATCTCTACATGATATTTTAAATCAAAGGTTTTCTAGATTGCCATTGCTATTGTCTTGGTTACCTCCCTAATGAATTAAACTACTTATAGTCAAGTGTTCATTATATATTTCCATCTGAGACACATTAGATATGTTTGAAGACAGACATTTTCAAATGCCTTCTAAAGGGTAACTGGATCATTTTACAATTTACCTATGCCTTCTATGAGTACTTTCAGGTACTGAAATTCAACAGGTCTTGTTTCCATTTCCCATGTAGAAAGGATGAGGAAAACAGGACACAATTTTGGTACTGTTTCAACAGCTCAATTGTCTCATGAATTTCTGATGAGTGTAAGACACATAGAAGAAAGAAAAAGAGAAGAAGGGAGGAAAGAGGAGAAAGAAGGGAGATGTGACATAAATGTCAGCTCCTACAGGAAAATGTATATTTAGAGTCTTTTTCATTAAGTACCCCATTGAGCCTTAATTTTCAAAGGAGGTCTTACTTATACTTGATGGTTTGGCCAAGTCAACATCTTCTCTAAACTATGATTGCTTCTTATTCATGAAAAGAGGCTATTCCAGTCACAAAGGAGAAGGGCTGATTTTTCAGAAAACACATATTTAATGTGGTTGACAGTGAGGGCTGACTGAGAAGTCAATGATAATGGCACTGAGTTTTGATTCTACTGCATGTACTGGCTTTTGGGGAGCCTAGTCTGTTTGGATGC
>LOJH01047487.1:0-13203 GCA_001685095.1 Ellobius talpinus
GAGGAGGTGGAAAATTTTTTAGTAACAATAAAAAAGTGTCTGAAATAAAAAAAAATAGAATCAGCTCCTTCATGTGAACACCTGAATGACATTTGCCAGGCCCCTATCTTTTGGCGTATCTTCATTTTTCCATGAGTCCTCCAAAGCTGCCTGACAGGGCTTAAACGTTAGTGTCTGCTGTGGCAGGGACTCATAATGTCGTGATCCTGGAGCTGTGTTTAATTTCACGTTAAGCCTATTGTCTGATTCTTTCCAGGCCTTGACTGTTTGGGCCAGATCTTATTTTACCCTCAATTTCTTACATTGTATGTAAAAAGGAAAAAAATAAAACCTTTTTTTTTCTGTAGCACAGATTTCAGAACATTTATCTTTGTGCAGTTTTCCAGCTATGCAAAACACACAAGGCCTTGTGTATGCTTGTTCCTTTCATCTGCAAAAGAGCTTCTTTAAGCAATAGGATATGTTTTAAGGATGTAAATGGAAATAATGACACCCCCCCAAAAAAAGCAAAACCCAGAAATCAGAAAAATAAACGAAAACCCCACCAACAAAATCATCCCCTTCAAAACACAGAATTGAGTCAAGAAACTGTGAGGCCTTAGAGCTGCATCCTCTGAGGCAGTTCTAATAGCATCAGTAGTTTAGGGACCACCCTGCCCAGGTAGGAGACTCTGTTCTTTTCGTTTGCCTTACATAATAGCCTACACTACCAAACAACACACAGATGCTTTCCTACCTTTGATACCGACACTCTGGGTGTTATCAAAAGTTCCTCTCAGACTGGGAGTGATTGTGTGTGGCTCAAAACCTGGTACTGGGGAGGCAGAGACAAGAAGATCTGGCTGGGGCTGGGGGGCTTGCTAGAAATTGCTCCTGGAGAGCCATAGTTGCATTGTGTTTTCCAGACCCACAAGTGAACTTCATGTCATTCTTGTCTTAAAAGGAGATTCTCTTTTTCCTTTTGTGTGACTTCGTCACATTATTCTTAATAACACCCGTGTCGGTTCCCTGTAGGTAAAGGTGACTGAAAACAGGTTCTGCAGTTACTGTTTTCAGACAGGTTCTCTTCACAAGTCCAGGAGTGCTGGGGATTTTAGGAGGAGGGCTTTCTTGAGACTAAGCTGTGTTGTACAGACAAAATACAGCCCTCAGAAACACACCTTCACCCCTATACAACCCGCAAACTGAGGCACTGTATGGGTGCAGATTTATGGGCCCATCCTCTCTGCTTAAATGGTGTAGAAAGGACCCTTCCCTAGCTCTTACTGCATGGAGCATTTGGAATGTGGGTGCTTCCATCTACCCTTATCTGAATCCCCCCCCCACGAAGCCTCAAACTGCTCCTTAAGTCCCCAACTTAGTCCATGCAGAATAAGGCACAGCAGGAGCCCCACGTGCCTCACCTGTTCTTCCACTGCAGAACCAAAATCAGGCTTCCTTCTCCACCTTCTTCTGTTCCTGCCTTTTAAAAAAATTAATTCTGACAGAACTACCTCTGGCCTCTTTCCAGAGACGTGAAGGTTTACTGAAAGTGATTGGGAAGAAAGGTACAAATGGGTGTTTAAAAGGATTAAAATGCAAAGTTAAATTGAGACCTTGAGTGGGGTTGTGGGAAGCGGTGGGGGCTGGAACGCGGCAGAGCATAGGGAGCTGTTGCAGGGAGCATTGTGGGGCTGCAGCTGGGGGGAGAGAGCCATTGGGGATTCTCAATAGAAGAATGGCCATTTCTTTTTATATTCCCCAAATTGCACTCTTGGGGTTCTCACTGCTTTTGCACTGCACTTCTTTTCAAGCTAATGATTTGGCATCCTGGCACTGAGCTGCGCTGCGCTCTGTATAAATACGTGTACTTTCAAGTCCCCGTTCAAAGTCTATATAATTCCTTTTAGAAAATGATTTTTTAAGTAGCATAGTATTAATTCAAGAAAGCCCTTGCCGCTCTTATTGTCACCAAAATCATACATTGTTTTCCACAGAATACCGCCATTTGTTTATATTTCCCCACAGTTTTTGTTTGGGGGAGTTTTGTTTTGTTCTAGCAGCAGCTGAAGTGATTTTGAGTGTTTGCAGCATGATGTTAATTAACCAAATGTTGCAACCTGGGACTCAGGAACACCTGGGCTGACTCCAACTGCTCGGAATCAGTGTGGAAATCACTGGAACACGGAAGGGAAAGATTCAAGGTGAGAAAGAGTGTAGGAAAGGATTTTATCTCTACCCATTTTTGTAGACGGAGCTAAAACAGACAAGGTACTGTCACGTTCCCAGGGTACAGTCTGTTCTCAGCAGCAGAAGGCTGTCCTGTGTATGCGAGGCTTAACCCGCAGGTGTCCTAGACTGTTTGAATTAAGGTAGGTTTGATTAATGTCTGTTTGGTTGACATTTGACCTTAATCCCCATTTGTTTTGGACTTAATCATTTTAAAGATTGAGGCTTTTGCAAAGGAATTATTCTGTCATGGTGAGATTTGGAGTCCCCAAACCTCTCACTTACTCATATGTCCCTCTGGGGTTCCCAGTCCATCAGATCATATTGTAAAAAGAACCATTTTTGAGAAGGAAATGAAGCACCTCTTTGTGAAGAGCCGAGCACAGGCCTGGTCACCCCACAGGGACCCACGCAGAAGGGGCTCACTCAGATGGACCACACTGCAGTGGTCCACGCTGCTGGTCCATCCTTTCACCAAATGTGAGGTGCAGATTGAGAATAACGGACTTTTGCAAAACAACATCAATGACACCTGAGGCTAAAGAGTTCTTGGTTTAGGGCTAGTCCTGTGACCTTGAGGATGTTTGGCCATTTTCCAGGCCCCTGCACACCAGGGTTCCATATCAAACTCCCCACCCTCACCTTCTTTAACAACAAATGTTCAGAAACCACCAACCACCCCTGAAAGGGATGGCCCCAGTTAAGAACTCTTCTAAATATAACTGCAGACTCTTAACTGCTCTGAGTGTCCCAGTGAGACCTAGATTAAGTACAACTTTTTCAAGGAGCCACAAAAAGGCTCTGAAATAAGAATCTTTCTCATTGATGGAAGGGTATTTTTGAAATTCCTTAAAATTTTTTTTCTGATTATTACACGTGAAATCACCCGGAAAATAGTTCTATCCTGATGCCCTGGACAGGCCCGTTATCAACTCTAGAAAAAGCCTGCAGGGTGGGGCGGGAGCTAGAGAGATGGCTCAGAGGTTAAGAGTGTGTACCTGTCACGTAGAGGACCTGAGCACAGTGCTCAGCACCAGTATCAGGTGACTCACAATCCCGGGTAACTCTAGCCCCTTGGGACCCATCCAACGCACGTGGCCTCTGCAGGCACCCACACTTGTGCACACACCCTTCATGTACACATAATTAAAATTAAGATTAGTAATTAGATTTTTCTAGTGGGCAACACCAGAATGTCAGAATATTTTTATTATTTAAAAGAAATGTCAGAATATTTAAAGCTTCCAGAGAGTTCTTGTAATATTTGAGGGTCAGTGTTTTAGCCTTCTCTCTGTGAACTTTGACCCACATGTGAGGCTCGCGAATGTCCTGTGAACTCCAGCTTCTCAGTTACTCGTTTCACACACCTGACTATTGGTCATTACCACACTTTGGAGGGTGAAGGAGGCTGAGCCATCGGTTCTGGGGTGGGGCTTCAGCTTTGCATCTCTCAGAAGTATTTAATTGGTGTTGATGCTGTGAGACTAGGAAACATGCTTGAGAAGCCCCGAGATGAACATACCAACTCTAGGGGCCAGTGATGTAGTTATTCTAAACGTAAGGCCCCATCTCCAGAGTGACAGATGGCATCCACCACAAACCTGAAGCTCTCCCTCCGTTTCCTGTCTTCCCCTAGTGTCTTCCTTTCTCCATGTTCTCTAATGTAGTCCCATTAATGGCACTGCTGATTATCACCTGCCTTGAAAGTGCTCAGAAATGTTAAGGGTTTTCAGTTCATAGCTTTCCTACTCTTCGTGTCTGTGTTTGTCAGATCTAGTTTTCTTCCTTCATTGACATTAAAGATTTTAGGAAAAGATTTTGCTTGTCTCATTGATGAGTTGTCCTTGCTTGGTTACATATCACCAGTGCGGGTTTCTTCAGTTTTCACGTCAGTGTGGTAGTCTGTGATACCTTCTGGATTAAATGGGCTTATGGAGGGCACTTGAAAGTCACAGCAATCATATTTTTGAAACAGTGAATTAATGCTAATGGAAAATCTTGGGATTATACCTCTATTTAGCAGTTTTTGTTTTGTGCGATTTGGATCTTATACAGCATAGCAATTCATCATTTCGAAGTTACTGGCCCACAGGTGTCAGGCTTTGGAGATGGGTGAACTCGGGACCAAGACTGGGATGAGCATTCCTATTGAAAGCCACCATCCAGCAATAAAGGCATGACTCACGGCTAACCGGTCAGTTAAGTTCCAGTACTACTTAGAGCCCTTTCCTAAAAGGTGTACAGAAGGTTCAGATGGATAGATGGTCTCAGTTCCTCTCTTACCGGAGTCAGTTGAGGAAGGGCTCTCTGTCCTTATCACACTCAGATCTCCATGTTGGAGAAGGACTGGCCTCAGACTTGGCATTTACCCTTTGACTTCACTGACACCCCGCTTCTCACTGTGAACGCTATCCCTAAATGATGCTTACATCCATCTGCTCCTCACCCGAGCATCCTGACTTACTGTGTCTTACTCATCTTGGCACTACACTGCAACTGTAGCAACTGTTGAAAAACACCCAGAATCCCTCAGAAAGTTCTCGTGTCCTTATCAGAATCTAGAACACTGGTCAAGTTACACTACCTCCTTCATCTTTGTTGGGGTGGGCAGATGAGGGAGCCTGTTGGTTCCTTCCAGAGCTGCTCTCCTATGCCTGTGGAGCTGTGCATCTTGAGGGCTGAAGGCCTGTGAGAACAGAGGTGCTCCTTACAGCAGGTCTTTCCATACTCAATTTCTCACAGGGAGTACTTTGGCTGAAAGAAAGACCTGCAGAGAAGGTCAGTTGGCTTCTCCTGGTTGTCCTTCAGGGGCTGAATAGCAGCCCTGGGCAGGGTGGGACACATGTTTTTTGTCATTGAAAGTTGTTCCTCAGAATCCATTTGAATATCTGCAGAAATGAATGCATATGCTGGGTGTCAGAAAGACAGCTGGTGGCCTGCTAAGTTCCAAATTCATGAATAGACTTAACGGGAAGAAGGTGTTTCATCTTCCAAGCCCCTGAAAGGATAGAAGCACGTCTGGTTCCGGAACCTGTCTCATTGTTTCCTTCCTTGTTTCTCCTTGAGGTTTAAAAAGAACGGATGATTGCCGGTGTGGTAGGTTGCCTGGTGTCTCCCTTAAGAGAGGACATGGGGTGTCTCCCACACAGTTCATCAGCTGGGAATTAGGCTGCCGTGGTGTTGTTCAGTGACAAAAGCAAGGAATCAAAGTCATGAGGGAGTCCGGTTTGTCACCTTCCATGATAATGTCCATGGGTAGGGACAGCTGTGTGCACAGTTTAATCTACTTTAAAACTAAATCTGTATATTAAGAAATCAGGACTAAGGGAGCTGTGGAAATGTGGAGCTTGGAAAACCTTGTGGACAAAAGCATATGGGGGAGCTAAGTGGACTACTGGTCTATGTCTGGTTTACAAAATGGATTTTCATGCCGACCCCTGAGAGTCAGAAAGGGAGGGAAAGAAGGGGGACATTAAAAGGGCATGCCCAGGAATTTTTTTTTCTTTCTAATCAGGCCTAAAGCAACCTGTAGGGACGAGGGAAAGCATATTGGATTTCATGCTTGATCCCTGGAAGTGGGTTCTTACAGCTGACCGGCTGTTATCTAAGAGCTACAAGTTGGGAGTGCTTTGGCTTGTAGTTCTAGAACGGCCTTTATCATCTGGATGACAATTTTTCCAATTTAATTAACAATTTATTCAGTCGTAAAACTACAGTGACTCGTAATTAGAGGCTTCCTTCTGTGTCAACAGAGGTTTTTGGGAGCTTGGTAACAAGTTGGACAACTCCACTGCTTTTCAAAAGGAGTAGTCAATCACTGGGTGATATTTTTAGAGTTTCAAAACTGGAATATGACTGGCCGCTAGTCATCTGGAAAGAAAACGCTTGATTAATTACAGCAAATGTATCCAAAGGGACATTTTCTTGGGCCTTGTTGAAGTTTTTGCAGGTGGCTGCCTCCAAGCAGGTGACCAGGAAGGGAAAGAGGCACCTCTCCTCCTTCATTAGTGTCCCCTCAAAACAAACCCAAACCCCAACCTGCTGAGCTCCCAGAGCTGACCAAGGTTATCTCGCAAATGCTTCGCCCGGTGAAGTGATTTCAAAAAATGTCTGTGTTGCCTTTTTCTGCTGGATTTTGAGTCTTCCTTGGATATGGGCATCTGAAAGGTGTGAATAAAATACTCTTCAATAAGACACTGAAGTGGAGTTTCTCCACAGCTTCCATAATAATCGCTCATTAGATGAGTGGTGTGTTCACACCACCAACCACTTGAACATTTCACGAGCATAGACAAATAACAGAAATGGTACCAGTTAATTACATGACCACAAGATAAATCTGAAATTTGAAAGGGAGAGTCACAGAATTCAAATGAGTTTGTGGCAACGCTGTTAAAGATGTTCCTGTTCCTGAGGAGTTCACACGAGAACGTTGAGGTCCCAGATGAAAATAATGCCTTAGACTCTCCCTCCGGGGACAGGAAGGTTCAATAGGGACTCAGACAGCTGGGGAGCAGCAGAGGCTTGTGACTTGGTACTTGGTTTGTGAGATAATCCTAACTAATACATTTAAGAAACATGTGACATTACATGCCAAGAGAATTCTTCAGTTCAAACAACCCTCGTGCGGCCTTCATGACACCCTTTCCAGACTGAGGGTTTCCTAGGCACTGAGCTGCTCCCATGTCCATGGTTACAAAGCTGGAAGTAAGCCCTGGGTGGCGTGGTTGCAGACCCCATGGCCATGCTGCGATACCGCTCTAGATACATTCCTGTGGAAATGAAACAATGATGTTGGTCATAGTGCGTTTGCAGCGCAGATTCAAGTCATTTTATTTGATCATGAGACATCCAGAGAAGAGGGTTTAGCTATTCCCATTTTAAAATAGATAAAACCAGCTTGGCAGGGTTATAACCTGTTCTCCCCCACCCAAAAAAGAAAAAGAAAAATCACATCACTACTTTAAGTCATTGGGAAAACAGTGACAGGATCTTCACTCTGGCTTCCTGTCTACCACAACTGTAGGGAGGGAGCTGGACCTTAGGAAGAACACAGTGCCCACCCCTCATCCCCAGCCCTTCCTGCTACCTTCCCTTTCTTTGATGTGACTAGCCTAAGTTACTAAGGTCCTGCAGGTTGCTAAGGAGTGGGGAGGGAGCTGGCCTCATCTGGACACCGGTGCTTTTTTTCTTCTTTTCCCAACTCTGTCAGTCCACAGTTCTTCTTCACCTCCTGCCCCAGGAACAAACTACCAAGAACTATGGTGGTGATGGGGTTGGGAGGTTGGAGTTCAAGGAAAAGATTCTCAGAAGATGGCTCTGCCCATCAGGCATTTATTTAGTCTTAACCAGAGGAAGCTTAAGGCTTCAAGTTAGACTCCCCCTTTCTCTCCAGCACACAGTTTCAGGGAGCAAACTGCTTTCTTGAGTCTCAGATCATCCTTGGCTATTGATAGAAACTGGAACCAAATTGGTCTACTTTTTCCACTTCTTTCCCAGTAGGAATCTTGCTTTCGATTCAAGTTGTCAATCATTTCTCAAAACCTACTCTTTATTTATAAATCTGTTTATTTATAGCCATCTCAGCCTGCAGAAGTTGAGGTAAATTAGAGGAAACGTGAAATAGTGAAAATACAACTAAAAGTAGAAAACAAAGATTGGAGAAGAAAGAGATTAGAAGAGGGTAAGACCCAAGAGAAGAGAAGAGGTTTGGTTGTTGGTTTCTTAGCTAGGAAGCAAAACAAAACAGAAACAACAGAAGCGAAATGGGGCCTGTAGTCAGTCTCTGGACTTTTGTTGAAGAGGAAGAGGGAACAAGACACTAAAAGAAAACTCTCACGTGGGCCTCCTTTCAGATGGTAATTCCTTGTGAAAAGCATACAGGTATTGTGGTTGTAAAGATGAATGACCTTGGGTCTTTCTACCCAGCAGGGAATCAGGCAAATTAATACCTATAGAATACAATCATTGTAGCTCAAGGACAAGCCTTAGCTGATGGGGGGGGTTTGGGGGGATAGCATTCATTCTGACAGTGAAAACCGGGCAGCCAGCAGGAGGGCAGCTCCAGCAGGAAGGTGTTGTCTTAGCCTCCAGAAGGGGTAGGTTCTCATTAGACAATGGAGAGATGAGCCCTCAGCACCAAGGACTAGAATGAGTAATGGTCAAAGTCCTGGCCTTGTGTTTGGGGTGGGGCAGACACACGATATCATGTGACACATACGTAGGAGAAGGCAGGACAAGGGCGAGTGGGAAACTGTAGCGTATGAAGAAGGCCTAGTCTCAGGCTCAAATCTCAGGAAACTCATTCTGATACGGAGTGAAGGGTAACACTACAGAGGCAAGAGGCTGGATGGAAGAGATCAGCTAAGGCAGTGTTGTGACAGAAAAATTAAAACAGAAAATTGGCCAGAGCCAGTAGACTAGAAAAAGTAACAAAGGAGACTCCCTGCATGCCATAATTAAAACAACCTGGCCACCTAGCCAGATGTGGTAGTAACTAAGAGATGGGTAAGAAGTGGCAAGGAGACAAGAGCTTCCAGACTTCGAGACAGAATGAAGTTGTCAAATATGCAGGGATGGAACTATTGGGGGCCTTGTAGTTTGCTAAAGTTTAATACACCGGTGAAGGATATCAGCATTCGGCATGGGTGGTCATCTCATAAGCACTGAAGTTAATGTTTTCTAGTGTGAGATGCTAATGAGGACTGGGAAGGGTAACTGAGAACACACGTGTCTGTGATGTCCTTATACAAGGATGGCTTATGAGAAGCAATTTGAGAGGTCATTTCCTTATTTCATTTGTGTGTGTGTTTGTGTGTGTGTGTGTGTGTGTGTGTGTGTACATGTGTGTGAGGGGTCCTGCAGATGTCAAGAGGGAATCCTATATTCCAGAGCTGGGGTTGCAGGTACCTCTGGCTGGAAACAGAACTTGGGTCCTCTGCAAGAACAGCAAGCATTCAACGGCTGTACTGTCTTCTCAGCCTTTGGGGGTCATTTCTGTTCCTGGAGTATCTGGACCAGTGGAACATTGTCTCATCTACAGTCTGTGGTGCTCTGAGAATATATTCAGAACCTGCCTTGCCTGGCATACCTGCTAGCATACCCATAGCAGCAAGTGATGCTAAGTACCATCTTGCTGGCTCTAGAGTTTATTCACAGTCATGCTTTGGTCCCTGTCCCCACTACAGAGGACAGTCTAGTAGACCACATGGCCTGTAGGTTCTGAAAACAAGATTCCATAGTCTGCAAGGTGAGGGAGGGATTGCACTTTTCACCTGCCCAGCTAGACTGTCTTTAAGACTCCTAAGCAAAACTGAGCAGAAAGCACTGGCTGGCCCGGCCTAGTGTCACACAGCTCCCCAGAATGTTTCCTGATGACTTGGAAATGTGACAGTTTGCAAAGGCAGTAGTAGTAAATTGACAACTGGGAGAGACACTGATGTGGCTCTGGGAATCCCCGAGGACAGACACCAGGAAGGTAGGGACCCTGAAGGGTCAGTGAATTGTTACAACATTCCTAATTATCAGCTGAGGTGGACTGGCCTTTTCGTTGGGAAATTCTCTCTCTAATTAACATGGTTCTTCTCTGGGCAGCTCACAGGTCTGTGCTAATTCCAGAAACACTGGAAAGAGACTGATAGCTCTGTTTTAATTGAAAATACAGTAATTAGTTTGTGCAATTCTGCTCTTAATTATAGTGCTAAATTTTTCCATTTCTAAGCTATTTTCTGGTCAGATGGTGCCCTGACAGAATTAATAAAGGGTATGGGGGTATGCTCCATTTTTTTTCAGCTTTATGATTTAGCTCAAACCTACACATGGAGACAGGATGCACCAATTCTGGGATCCTGGGTCCTTTGCCTTCTATCAGCAGGAATACAGATGAGTCCTCCTGATGTCCCAGAAGTGCTCTACCTCCACTGCAGGAGCATTTCTTTGGGTAACTAGGAACAGTTTTTGTTCGCTTGTTTTATTTTGTTTTCCTACAGTTATTTCCTATTCATTTATTTTTGGCATTTTCAAGTGGCAAGAGGAATTCTGGACATGAAAAGGTTTAATAGCCTGCAGTTCAGTCATAGCTAGTCTACAACTCTGAAGGGTCCAGCATATTCTCAGAGCCACGTAATCATTTCCTCCAGGAAGTTTTGAGACAGGTGCATCACCCCTAAAGAAACCCACTATGTAACTCTTGGTTCTTTGCACTCCTCAGCCCCAGACCACCACTGCTTAGCTTTTTGTCTTCATGAATTTGCTTACTTTGAATATTTCTTTTACATCTAGTCAGAGCCACACAACCTTTTCGGGGGTTGTCTTTTCCACTTAGCATAGCTTCTGAGGTTCAGCCATGGAAGAGCATGTATTGATCTTTAATTACTCTTTATGGATGAATAATATTTCATTAGGTGTTATGTGATATTCCTGGAGACACATAAATGAATTGTTCACTTTCCCCCAGAAGGTTTCAACAGACCACAGAAAGAGTGCATCAGCCCAGTTTAGCAAATAAATGATCATATTTGGTTTATTTAAAGAAACATGAGTGACTTGTGGGCAGCTAGGCTGGAAAAGAGCCAGTTCCACTCACTGTTGACCTCTTAGGAATTTACTATTCCTAAGTAAACTAGTTGGGGAAAGGCCCTGATGGTTGGAATTCTGGGGGAGGGCCTGCTGGTGCTCTTCCCCATCAAGAGGGACTGTCAGCAGTGTCTGTCACACAGACTTCATGGCTTGCTGTACCATTTTGCTTCTTCCATCCCTCAGACTGTAAGGCAAGAGCTCCTCCAGGTCACCCATTGCTGTTCAAGATGGGTGGTCATGTCAAGCCCGCATGAACGGACTGCTATAGTACATTTTGATTACTGGTTCTCTGGTTGTTTCTACTGTTACCTCTTGTGAATGGTTCTTCTGTGTTTGTGTATGGAGCAAAAGTACTTCCAAGTCAAATTTCTGGGAGTGAAATTGCTGGGTCATCTGGAAATGCTGTTCTATCTTTCTGGGGTGCAACCAGATAATTCCCATGGTGACAGCTTTATTTTGTATCTCTGTTGGCAATATATGTGTTTTAGTTTCTTCGCATCCGTGTCAGTATTTGCTGACTTGCTATTTTCCCCCCTTTTGGTGGGTGGCGGGGGTAGCCATTCTGGATTAAGTGAAGTGGTTTCTTCCTGTGGGGTTACATTTGCTAATGGCTGATGGCATGAGCGTCTTCATGAGTAGTTTCAGGGTGGTGCTGTATCCCATGACATTGTTATATCACCGACTGCATCCTTTCTATAGTGGGATATTTGGAAAAGAGACGATGGAATGGGCTGATAGGGAGACAAGGTCTTTCCAAATTACTTTTTTAGTTGTGTGTGCTCCCGTGTGCGCACATGTGTGTGCATGTAATAGTAGGTGCTCTATGCCACAGTACATGTGGCAGTCAGAGGACAGTGTGCAGAATTCAGTTCTATCCTTCTACCTTGTATGTCCCAAGGATCTTGGGACATGTATCTTTAGTCATTGAACCATCTCGCTGGCCTAGTATTGCTTGGCATTTATAACCCAGAGAGCAGTTAACTGTGTAGAGAGAGCTTCACTGATTTGGTTTTTCTCATGTCACAAGGATTTCAAATACAGTTTAGAGATAGATAGGTGTCAGTAAGGTTAAAGATTTTTTGGCAGCAAATTACTGATTTGTATTTTAGATTTGGGCACTAGAAATTTAAATCTGTTTCCCTTTTCTACAAAAAGAATGTACATTGTCTTATATTCTAAATGTGTGTCTCCATTTTAGCCAGGTACTGCATGGCAGCCTACAGAGAGAGAGAGTCCTGCTACCTTAGCTCTGCATTGTCTGCACAGGGATAAGAAGGCAGAGAGCTTTCAACCAAGGCAGCTACCATCCAGTAATTTGCCAGACACAAGCATCATAATTTGCCGTCTCCCATCCGAAGGGAGGATGGGAGACATCTGATGTATGTTCTCTAGACCTTTTGGAAATCATGGAGTTGTTCTTATTGCCACATACCTGCAATTCTGGAGGAAAGGTGAGATTGTAGCCATCAAGGGAATGGGTACTATTCCAAAAGGAAGGCCCCATGCATGTTGCCATGGCAAAGCTGGAAGAGTCTAGAGTGTCACTCAGCATGCTGTTAAAAATGTTACAAACAAGCAAATTAAAGGTAAGATTCTTGCCAAGAGAATTACTCCGTGGATTGAGCATATTAAGCACGCTAAGAGCAGAGCCGCTTCCTGAAATAGGTGAAGGAAAAACGATCGGAAGGGAAGGAAGCCAAAGGGGAGAGAACCTGGGTTCAGCTAGAGTGCAGCCTGCTCCTGCCAGAGAAGCACACTCCGTGAGAACTAACAGAAAGGAGTCTGAGCTACTAGTGCCCAGTGCCTCTCAGCTCATGGCTTAAAAGATGCATAAAAAAGAGAAAGAAATAAAAGACCAAGTCTTGGGTACAGGCAGAGAGAGAAGCGAACAGTCTTGGCTGTGTCCATCACCAGTTCCTCCACTACTGGCAGTGCCCTTATTTATGTGATAAGCAACTGTCCCTTTGACTTAGCTCATCCATATCATTATCCTGCACTTCCACTGGGTTTTGTGTATAGACACATTATTAAAATATTCTTTGATTCAAAGCAGGTGTTAATGTTGGGATTGCAGAGAGAGGGAAAGTGGCAGGAACTGGGCATGGAGGGGTTGTGTGTATGTTCTCTCCTGATCCTGGTCATACATGTTTGCTGCTCTGAGAGAAATCACTGAGTTTCATGCTCAGAGTTTATACTATGTTCCGTACTTAACACTATCCTTCAGTCCATATCTTAATATAAAAGGAAAGGATAACATTGTGCTTTGTTCAAAGTGCCTTATATGGTCTCAGTATTAATGTAAAAGCTGCTTGCTATGAGAAGATGTGGATCCTTTGGTGTAGAGATGAGGCGAGCAGGCCTGCATTTCATCCGGCCCAGCTCCCACACGGCTAGCTTATACCCCGAAATAACAACACA